>RCAB01000848.1:0-15757 GCA_003640385.1 Setaria digitata
ATTGGTATAACCATAATGTCACATCATTTTGATACATTTCCTTCTACTATAAGAGTAAATTGGGTCATGCGCAACTGTTTTGAAGGGAGCATACCTTTTAAAACATTAATGTATTCAACAGGATGTTTAAGCTTAGCTGAGAGGCACAGCTTATTTACAAATTTGCTATCATTCTATTGTTTCATGCTTAAGTGACTGATGATAGTGCTATTCGTTAAAGACATTTTTTTGCTGTTTGATTGTATTATAATATGAAATAAATCGAAAAAACAAGCAAAGCAATTTTGTCGACAACAAAGAGCTTCAATAAACTCTTTAATGTCTTTTTTTTTAAACTGCTGATTTGCGATGAAGTTTTACGACAAATTCCGTGGGTGATATACGGAAACATTCAAATTTTAAGGCTCGAAAAACAGTGCACTGAGCACTCATTCATAAATTCTTACAAAAGTTTACATCACATTGATAAGAAACAATCACAATGATTGTTCTATCATTTGTGATAAACGTGGTTTTCACATTTAAAACACAAAAATGTCTTTAATATGTATTAGCGTTATCAGTTACTTAAATATATTGAGCAATAGAACGATAATAAACTTATAAATAACAAGGTCTCTCAGCTAAGCTGAAATGTCCCGTCAAATAGATTAATATTTTAAAAGGCATCCTGTTTGTAAAAAGAGTTGGGTGTGACCCAAAATCGCTGCAATTGTTTCTTATAGTAGGACGAAAGTGCACCAAAGTAGTGTGATATAATAACACGGTCATATTTATTTTATCAGCGATTGTTCGGTATAAAAATCAGTGAAAAAACTAGAAGTTTATTATTATAGTTAATAGTCAGTCAGCAATGAAGAATTGTTTTATCTCTCTTCTCACCATCTTACTATTCGTAGTTCCACAGATTCTTCCAGCAAATGATGCAAAGTATGCATATGATTTCCTTTACTTGAGAGAATAACACTGGTTTAACAGAAAATAGCTTATTTCCAACTCTAATTCCGTTGGAAGCGAAGATAAAGAAACATTCTGTCTTTTGGAATTATCAAATTGATAAAACAGAGATTGGGATTAGACCTTCAGAGAGCAAAGCGTCAGGCTTTGATTGCAAAAATACAGTTGCACGAGGCTTGAATTCGACTGAAATAAGCCTTTAAAAAACGTGGTTCTAATAAATAGTTATGAAGTAATTAATTACCATATGTCGTTTGTTAAATCATTCATCTTTCTATGCTCCTGATTTTCATCTGTAGGAAATTTTTGGTATTTGATTTGGAAGATTAGAGAAAGTATTTTAAAATGGTTATCATTAATGATATATTATATAAAATGCATGCAGTAAACATATCCAGTAAACAATGTTCAACATTAAAAGTGAGTGGAATAAAGGAAGAAGCATGCAAATAATAAAATATGTACATGTGATATTTAGGTAAAAATGAAAAAATAAAATCATTTAATAGTTAGTTAAGAAATAGTAAAATTAGCAAGAAGTGAATGTGAGGTTTGATAACATAATTTTTTTTTTTTTCATTTTTAGTGAAAAGAATGGAAGACTGAAGGGAGCAATAAAAGAAGGAGAACACTTATTATTTGTTATCATTTTTTAATTCATCCAAATAAAATTCGGAAAATGGCAATAAAATGAAAATTTCCTTTTTTTTTCGAAAGAAATTTTTTTTTTTTTTTTGAGCACAAAATGAAAGGAAACCGTCTCGCATTACGAAACTTTGACAAATATCAGAAAATTAGGTGTCACATTTAAAAGGTTAACAAAAATTTCCAATACTTTCCGAAAATATTACGTTATTTTTTTCTCTTCATATCATTTAAGATATGAAAACAGGAAATTGATAAAAATTAGAATTATTCATAGTGAAGGCTGCACTCAAACTCAAATTTTGTCACTCAAATTTCGTTCAATACATGTTCAACTAATCAGAATATTATTGTATTCAAACTTCCTCAGAAATATATGTATCCCTGTATTTTTCCCCAGTTAGCAAGTCATTGCCTTTTAATTGTGAATTTTAGGACTGTAAAAAAGCAGTAATTTAAGTACTGCACTAATTTTCGACTAAGAACCCTGAGTTTGGCTAAAATTACCGTTCCTTTCTCATCTTATATAATACAATTTTATTAGAAAATTTTCAACTAGATTTCCTGAATTTTCGATCATATCAATAAACATGAGAATTTTACGATATTTTAAGCTGTTGCAATGTTCTCGTTATTCTTAAAGATAGAACTGTTGACAGTGCGGCGGAATGCTTATCACAGTTAATTCAATTCACCATGTGGCCTTTTTTTCTTTTTTTTTTTTTTTTTTGTGGGAATTATATTGAACCAAATGAGTTATGAGTCTTGGAGAATTCGAAGTTTTCCCTAACAAATTTGCAATTTAGAAAACGACTTTACTTCACATTTGTTAAATACCCTAGCAAACATTACTTTTCTTACAGGCGATGCTCAGAAAAATACAACAGCAATCTTAAAAGACTAATGCTATTTTACGATAATATTTTCGGTGATTGGTGAAAATACTTTGTGAAAAGAGATTCTTTTTTTCTATGTTAATGTTTCACGTTGACGAGAGACTCATATTTGTTGTAGTTCAAATGAATTCAAACAAATATAATGAATTATCATAATCACTGATATTCACATAAATTTCATCAGCTGACAAACTAATACATTCTAAAAGATTTTGACTCGTCTTAATGATGTTCAACATAGAGCTTCCTCACACGCGTTATTAATCTTAAAAAGGGAAAGAAGAATTCATATTTCCTTTGATTCAAGAAAAAAGTACTTTAGGTGATAGGACAAAACATACGGTAAAAAATGGAAAAATAAAAATACTTAATCAAATTTGCGTACAATAATCAACCGCCTTGTCATGATATAGCAATTATTTGCTGAGGAATGCAGTACATTTTTTTATACCACAATTTTATTACAAAAATAACAGCTCCCTTCTTTCTACGCGTATAAGTGGCCAGAATTTTCGAAAGAATAGTGGAATGTTTCAAATGAATAAAACGTAAATTTGATTTGTTAATTAAGTGTAATAAGAAAAAGTGTTCAAAGAATTTTCAGCAGTTCCATGAACGGTAGCAGCAGTAAAGAGCATTATTGGAGCAATCTTTTCCTGAAAGAATTTATCCGGTAATCATGATGTTCGCAACGTCATGAGACATTGTATTCGATGAAAACTTTTCAAATATCAAGAATGCACAAAGAAGCATCAGAGGTAACAAAACTGTTTTCTTCACCAGTGCATCGATCCTTCAACATACTCTGTTGTGTTGGGATTATAAATCATTTATTATCTATGTAAAAAATAAAAATTGTTTTACTTTCTGTGACCCACGTAGGTAGTTTGTTTTCTTGCATCAAAATATAGATAATGGTAATTTTTAGCTGAAGAAGTAAATGTACCTGCTTTGATAAACTATACGGTTAGTTTAGCTGCTCTAATTTTTTGGTGATTAGCATTATAATAAAGATGAGAATTGCAATAATTTAACCAAAATCCAATTCTTCAATGATATTCTATCTTGCAGAAAGTATATGTTGAGGAGAAGTGCATCATATCACAGCTCTGCTGATTTGCTGATTAATATATGAAACAATGTGAGACTCATTCCTTTTTCTTTTTTATTCATTTATTTTATCCACATAGATGCATATCAAAATGATTGTAGCAGAAAATCAAACTCGGTAATTTTGCTGCATAATTCAAGCAATTTGCCAGTTTTCATGTAATTTATTCTCCAAAATATTCTAAAATGCACGGTTAAAGTGATCAAAAATTGTCTATCTTTTAAAAAAATAAAAGAACTTCTTTTACACTTTTTTAAATTGATCAATCGGTAAAATAACAGTATGTAGAAAATGTTATGATTAAATTCCATTCTCTACTTACATATACATACTGCTTAGCGTAGCAAAAGCTCACCTTTATCGCACAGACCACATGATTTACGACAATATTTGAAAGCATATCTTGGATATTGCTCACATTCTCCACCTCGCTGAATTCTCTCACAATTAACATCTTTCCATTTATTTCGGCATTCTAAATGATGCATGTTAACTGTAGAAAATATAAAATTGAGTATTTGCAGTAAAACCGCTTGGGAGCAATTGATTTGAAATTACGTTATTTTTTCCTTTAGCATCCAACAGAACCATTGCATTTTGTTTTGCAATATTTAGCGGCAGTTACTTTTATTCAACATGTAAATAAGTTGAGATGAATTTTTACGTATTAACAGAACTAGCATCATATACATCCTTCTTTTTTTAATATTTACCGATTATAATTCTTTTTGTGTTTTTTTTTTTTGTAGTAATTGTAATAATGCAGATGAATGAATAGCTGTTATCACTGATATTATGCTGTGGAAAATATTTATGGAAAATATTTACCTTCTCCCATAACCATCACAAAGCAAACTAGGGCAATAATAATAAGGGAGCGCATTTTTAAGTTAATCAGTATCTGAAAGCAAGTTCACGATAGTGACGACACTACATTGACAATGTAACGAGGCAATGTTATCGATGAATATCATTCAAAAAAGAAAAAAAAAAAAATGCTCAGGAGAGCATGATATTTGCCTTGTTAAACTGCATTAACCTATCTTGGAAAATGAAATGCCACGGGGTAATGTGAAGCCTTAAATAATTTTGTGTTTGGTACTGGATTCATGAACTGTGATCAACTTGAAGATTTTTTTACCTTGCGCTCGCCTAGCAATTATTGCAGCAATTTCGCTTAGTTGTACAGTAAGATTTATAGTAGATGATAATGTTATCTGAAAAATTGAAGGTATGATGCAACGCGTTTTGAAAATAAAGTGCTGCTTGTTTTGACTTTTGGTTACAGTTTTACTTGTCACACGTAATATCACGTAGTCCTTCATGTTTTCTTTTTCATCTAAATATTCATATACTGCAAGCTGCCGAAGATGCTAATCAGGTTTTTAGTTAACATTTTACAGCGCTACATATTGAAGTAATTTCATTCAATGGTGAAGGAATATTTTAAGTTAAAATGCTGGTAGTGGATGAGAAATATTTGTTGAAATATTCAGAGTTGGTAATTGTTTTATTTTTATTTTTTTATTGACCAAGGACGTGTTGTTCCATTGTAATAGCTTTTTTTTTTTTTTTTTTTTTTCATATTCCATATTTTCCACGAATGAGTTCTGTGAATTAAAAAGAACCGACAAGATTTATTAAATCCAGTGTTCTTCACAGTGAATGTGAGTATAGCAAAAGTTTGATTTAACAAAGGCTGCTGATTTTTACCCAGTTGCAAATTAACTCGATTAAAAAAAATTTTAATTCTTTTAAAAAATGTCCCTCATTTTCTTAGTTAAAATTTATCATCCATTATCTGTATTTCAGGTAGGAAAAACAATTTACTTATGTTAATACGGAAGTTTTGTTTAGAAATTCTGCAGTAAATAATGCGGGTGGTGTGATTAAAATGTGAAAATTAATCAACAAGAAAATTATTTGATAATCTAATGATAAGTTGTTGACTTAGTGTATAAGCAAAATGCATGTAAGAGCAGCTACAGCATGGAAAAATGTTTCTGGTAATAAAACACATCTTCTCCATTTCAAACGAATATTTATTTGAGAGGGAGGAAAAAAAAAAGAGGAATCTTCATGAATTTTTGCCCTGCTTAAAATATTATAGATTTCTGTTCTAGTTATTTCAGAACGTCGAAAGTGTCCTGCAAAAAAGAAAAAGCTAGAATTGTCAGAGTTCTTTGTTTTTTATTATGTTAATATAAATCATTAATTAATTCCTATAGCAAAAATTTCTGCAAGGAAAAGTATCACAAAGTCGCAGCACTGATCTGTTTGCTTCGTTAGCTTAGATTTCAAAGAGTCCCCACATTATTTCAATATGATAAAATAAGCAACATGTGATAATTTAATGGAATAAGCTTTCAATTCGTTTAGTTGTCTTTTTTCAAAAACAGTTGAAAATAAGAAGATAAATGCTCTGCATATCTAATTCATCTGTAACAAGATTATGGCATGTCCTTGATGCTAGTTCAAAAAAATTTTCAAAAGTAATGGATTAAAATGCTGAATTTGACTATTTCACACTACATGCTTTATTAATTGAATTCTTAAGACTTATGGCTTATTCGGAGCGCATTTTAAATTGTAAAGTATTCGCTTGCAAAAAAAGTTGCCGCTAAAGTTCTTAGAATGTCGGAAACTAAATGAAATGGATGATGATATGTGACAGTCAGTTTTAATTCCAATATGGATCACTAGAAATCATATGTAAAAAATTTGGTAGAAATATGTTTTGCTTTTATTTTAGTTGTTTTTTCTCTTTTTAAACGCGTAGAAAATCGAGAATGCATCATCGTAGTGACAATTTTTATCTTGTAATTACCCTCGACATTTTCGAAACATTAAAATATGGGAAGGAATTTTTTGGGGAACGCAAACTTTCAGTGTGGAAAAACAAAACTGGAAATAAAACTGTTTTTATAAATCTTTTTCATTGCTGATTCAGTCATTAAATCTTTGTGTTTTAAAGCTTCTGAAATCAAGAATTTTTGCCAGTGATGTTCATCGGCAATATAAACCATCAATCACTCTTGCATTTTACTGCAACAGTTAATTCGAAAGAGCCTTGGTAACTGGTAAATCAGAGTTTCTTCTTAAAAAATATAAATGTTATCTACCCTTAGTGGTATCTATCATTTATTCAATTATTTTAGTTTTTTTTTTTTTTATTCCATATATTGTATTGTGGATTTGGTAACTTAAGTTATACCTGCACTAAGATATAAAAAGCTGAAAATTGAACTGTTTGAACTGTTGCTGAGTTGTGACTTACGGCTAATCCATGTCGAATACCACACCTAAGCATGCATTAAACATCATCTTTTTCTGCAACATCAGCTTATTTTGTTTGCCGAACCATATTTTTTTACTGCAGTGAATTTTTCGTGCACGTCTTTGTATAACAAATCAGAAATTATTGAAGTGGATGATTAATTTGGACAGACATTTAAATAAATAACTATTAAGTATTATTTTCTTCTGAGCTAAAAAGTGTTCAGTAGGACAACTGGAGTACTAAAAGTAGTTGCATAAATATATCATAAAATAAATTAATATTGTAGAAAACAAATCTAAGAATTATTTATCACGCATTGATTGCCTGGAGAAAGATGATTTTTCTTCATTTGTATCATTTTATTGATCTTAAATGATATTAATTAATGATATTAATAGGAATACAAAGACATGTTTCAATGAAAATTAGAATAAAAATTAAGGTTACACTACTAATTCATAAAAAGATTTTTTCCACATCAATAATCATCACAAAGTATTATTATGTTCCTCTCATTTCTTATTTCTAAATAACATTATTCATTAAACAAAAAATTAATTCACTTTTCCTGTTTCCTGTGTTATTATTGACATAGAACTTGTACAGCTACGAAATATTTTCATTGGCAAACATTAATGATAGCTACTGCATATCGCTTTAACTTGAGTAGACTTTTTATAGAACATGATTTAAAATTGTTTATCACACTGAGACTGCTCATACCAAGAATTCTATTTACACTTCTTCTTATAATTCTTTTCAATTATACACAGATTATCAAATATCATTAGATGAGTGGAAATCGAAAAAAACAACGCAGTCATTAGTCGATATTACATATAAGTTTAATATTCATTTTGGGAAATTCAGGAACGGAAGGCAGATAAATACTGCAGATTGTTCACGTCAAATATATTTGCTTTAGTGGTACAAAAAAGTAATCATGGAGAATGAAAATTCTCAGTTTCAATGCTCACACCGTTGCAGAATGTTAGGATTTTAAGAACTTTAATTTAGGCTATTCTGCTAATTTTCGACAGAACCTACCACTCACCTTATCACTAAACAATATGCACTTAATGCTCTATCATTTTCACGTTAGTAGCAGTTTGCAGAACATTCTTTACGTGAATAATTTTAGATTTATTTTTTCAATTTGATTTAGTTTGTCTAATTCTAATGCTTAAGGTTAATGAAGTAGAGGAGTGGGCAGCAAAGCAGAAGTTGGAAGAAGTGCATCATCTCACAAGACAGATACAAGTGTAGATGGAAGAATGTGGAACTCATTTCAGTTTTTTCATTCATTTAGTTCATGTACACAGATACATAACAAAATATATGATATAGACAGGGGTGAAAAATAAAAGCTGATAATTCTGTTCCATTATTCAAACAATTTATTAGTCTTCATGCAGAAACTTTGGTAGATTAGTTTAATTAACCACGAAAACCGCATAAATTACATGTCCTCTCGCAAGCGGCTGCATTTGGATTGCGATAGTTGCAAGTTCCTTGCTCTATAAGTCTTTGACAGTAATCTTTAGGTGCAGTGTCGCGGCAATCTACAAAATATACCGCCTGTATTGGAGGAAAACTTTTCGATTTTTCAACTAACTGATAAACATGAAGATTAGTGCTAACAAGATGAGAGGTGTGGAGTGGTGAGTTCCCTCATATTACAGAATAACAATGAGATGAATATATTCCGGATTAAATATACAATATATTTCAAAGTGGTAAATAAGATTCCACAATCAAAATCAATGCTCTGCTACCGTTTACTGCACAAAAAGCTTACCATGACCGCATAGCCCACATGATTTGCGACAGTATTGGTAGGCAAAGTTTCGGTACTGCTCACATTCTCTGCTTCTCTTAATTTTCTCACAATTAGCATCACTCCATTTGTTTTTGCACTCTAAATGAGGCATTTTAAAGCAATTTTATTGTAGAACACTGTAGAATTTGCAACAGAACTGTTTGGGAGGCTTTTACTATAAGATTCATTTCATTTCTTTCGTTAAAGGACATTAGTGACATTTAATAATAGGAATAAACTAGTTGTTCAAAGCAGGTAAGTCGAACTAAATTTTTTAAGTTAAAAAAACTAGCTTTGCATGCCTCCTTTTTTTTTAAATCGTTTACTTTTTTTTTTTTCTTGCAACAAATCTTACGCAAATTGATGAATAACACTGATATTGTAAAAATATTAACCTTCTGCAATAACCACGGCAAAGCAAACTAGAGTTACAACAATAAGAGAGCGCATTATTAACCTAGGCTGCTCTGAAAGAAAGTTCTCGATAAAGAGGATGATGTATTTACAATATCATGGGATAATGTTCTCGATGAATACCATTCAAAGCAGAAAAGACTCCAACAGCATGATAGATGGTCAAATTTCTCTTATTACATCACAGTCACCTGACTTGGAAAATGAAGTGGTACGAGGCAATATGAAACCTTTAAATAATTTTGAGAATTCTAGATTAATGAACTGTGATCATTTTGAGTTATGTTCTTTTTTTTTTTTTTTTTTTTTCGCTCGCGTAGCATAGCTGTGTATTACAGCATTTTTGTTCAGTTATACAGCAATTTTTAACTTTGCTGAGATGCTTACAACAAGCAACAAATGTTACTTGAATAATGCAATGCAACTAATGAAAAAGTACCGTCTGTATCCATTTCTCGTTTCAGTTTATTTTTCATTTGTTCGTTGATATTACATTGAATACCATGCAGTTATTTTCATCTAAATATGCAGGTAATGTGATAAGACATGATAAGAATATATTGAGGATTTTTTTGTGTTCAAAATACATAACTGCAGGTTAACGGAATGTTAATAGTTTGGTGATAGTTTTCGATAGTCTTCTAATGCTGAAATCTCGATCATGAATGAGAAATATTTCCTGAAATATTGAAGGCTTAATTCATATTGATTTAATTAAACAAAAATTGTCTATAAATGAATTTTGTGGAATGAAGAAGGAACGACAATTTGTTAAAACCAAAGTCCTTCACAGTGATTATGACAAGAAATTTCGTGTAGCGAAGTTTGCAGATCTTCTTTCACCAGATTTAAAATCAACTGAATGAAAAATTGCAGAATCTAACAAAAAAAAAAAAAAAGAAAATACTCTCATCCCTTTAGCTTGAATTTGTCAAGCATTGTCTGTAAGCAAACAGAATTTACTCATGTTATTCCGCTATGTGAACCTGCAAAACTGTAGGCATTGCATATCATTTACATGGATGTTCAATGGCTTTTGCTTTTCAAACAACATACCATCCTGTAGGACGATGAACAGGTGAAAAAGACGAACTTGTTACCTCTCATACTCTTCCACAAATTCTTTGTTGATGAGAAGTGTTTATTGTGTTCGTTGAAAACAATCATTCACGACACTGCCGATTTATTATACCGGTGGCGATTGCATTCTCTGTTCTAACAATGCACTGCAGTACTGTTGCTGCTCAAAGTAAGGTGAAGGTTTTCTCGAGCAGATCTTTTTTTTTTTTGCTATATTTGACTATTTCTTATACCTCTTCGAAATTCTCGCAGCATGTATGCATAAGTAAAAGAGAACTGATTGCAACAGAAAGTGAACTGATAGTCTCCTATATCAAACTTTCATCGATGATAGGCGTATTTTGAAGTAAATGAATCTGATAATAATGAAGAGGAATGCTGTCAACTAGTTTTGTTATCTGATCAGGTTTCTATTTAAAAAGCGAAACGAAACAGTTTATCAATTTTAGCTAGAATCTTTTCCGCTGCATATTCTTAGTTTCCTTATTATTTCAGTAAATGATAGCCTGGAAGAAATCTGACAGGAGTTTATACGAAATAATTTAGGTCCTGAAAGAATTATAAAGTGAAACGTTGAGAAACGATTTACTACATTATCAGTCATAAAAATTTCGTCTGGATATTTAATTACGAATTTCCTAATCTGTTCCTCAACAAAGCAGGCTATAGAAGTGACCCAGTCATAAAGTTTTAAAGTAAAGAATAATAAACTTTAAAAAGGTTCACTACTATTATCAGAAAAGAAACAAATTTCATTATGTTTGCAAGCTTGCAATCCATAAATGTTTCGGGAAAAATGGTGTGAAATCAATCCGCTATAAGAAGGAAACAAAATAAGTACAAATTTGAAAAACAAAATTCATATATGACCCGAATGCAACACAATTTTCAAAGAGCATACAAGCAAGGGACAAAACATTCAAAAAATTTAAAAGATATATTAAAACTTGAAAGTTGGAATTGTAAGTTCCAACATTAGTGGATGCATAAAGAGGTGAAATTGAAAAACATATGGAGTGAGAAAAATAACAAAACTGAAAAACCAATTAATCGAGGAGAGTAAAACAAGCTAAATGCAAAAAATAAGTAATAATTTATAAAAGTGAGGACAAAAAAAACAATTAATTGAAAAGAAAAATAGTGACAGTAGCCAAGGATTTTAAATAAGGATTTTATAAAATGAGTAAGATAAAACAAATATAAATGAGCAAAACACAAATTTATGTCTGAGCCGCAAATACTCAAGCAAAAAAAATCTAGCGGATTAAGTTACTGAGGAAGCTGCTTCTGTTTTAAATACAAAACTTAGACCAGATTTGCTTCTTATTTAATAAGTTAATCAGTCAACTAACAAAATTCTTAGCCTAATATAGGTTAATCAGTGAGACTTCCTGTCTTTCTGTCTTTCTTGATTTAATCTGTCTCACTGCTAGAAAAAATTAGGAGCAAAAGATTCAGCTATCTGAAAAGACAACTATTTCTTGATTGCCACAGCTCTTACAAACTTTTCACGCTGTAAAAAGTAACTCAAGTTGGAAAAAATAGGACATTGGCAATTTGCAATTTTGATTCAGCAATTAAAAATGTAACTTCTTACAAAACAAATAATAAAACTTTTTGCCTGTAAAATCTCACTGCAATTACACTGATAAGTCTATATCTGAAAAGAATGAAGGAACAGTGTTCATTTGAATTTACAGTGTTTAAATTTTCAGAATGAGTCAGTATCTGTAGCAGGCAATTCAGCACGATCAAAGAATGGCTCATCTAGAGAATGGATTGAAAAGAAGGTAAATACTTCAAAATGGTGTTTTCAAAAAAATGCAATTTTGTTTTCAAAAAAATGCTTTTGCAGCACAATTGTGTTTAGTTAGCAACTTTGTCAACAAAATTTCATTAGTAGCTATTAGATTGAGCGGAAATTATTCATAGAATGCTGAGCTTACTCTTTACATACCAAGCGTTCTGTTTCCACTTCAAAATTTCTCATAAAATTTGCACAATCAAAAAATTCCCAAATCATACACAGCTTTCCAGATTTTTGTATATCACTAAATAGGAATATCACATACATTTCTTCTGCAATCCAAAAAATATTGGTTGTAAAAAAAAAATCACGTAAACTTGGTGCAAAAATAGTGAAAATCGCTTACATTAAGTACTTCCACGACTAGTACAAGCAATCATAAAAGTTAACTTTTCCTATTTTTGATGTTTAAAACGTTCCTGAATGTCAGAATTTCAACAGCCTTAATTTAAGCTTCCTAAATTTTGAGGAGTGTATAGCTCATAAAACTCTACCGTTAACTTAATATTGTCCCATAGAAATATGAATTGCAATTTGTAGAATATACTTAACGTAAATAGTTTTAGATTTATTATTTCGATTTGATTGCAGTTCCTCCAATTCTAATGCCTGATAATAACAAAGGTGAGAATTCCACACATATAACAAAAACTCTTAACTGCTGTGAAAGATAGAAATGCTGACGGTACTGTAGATGGTTATATCCTGTCATTTTAACCCACCCGAATAATGAAATGTTAGAGGGTAAAACAAAGTCCTTAAATAAGTGTGAATAACAGTTTATAGATGAAATGTCCTCATTTTGGGAAATTTTTTTTCTGTGTTCGCTTCTGCATATTAAGGCAACATATTTTTCGCATCCTCCCACGAGCTGCTGCTTCTGGATTACGGTAGTTGACGTTCTATTCTTAGTTGCCATCTGAAATACACTATGATTCAACCTAAAAAAGTATGCTGCATGATGTCATGATGCGCTTTTTTCAGTCGATCAAGCGCAAAAGTGAAGTGAACAGTATGTTGAAATAAAATGGCTATCAGAAATATCACAATTAGAATTAATGCTTTACTATTTGCTGTTTACCGCAACAAAAACTTAGTGTCATCACACCGCTTACACGATTGATATAGTATTTGTAAGCATAAATCTGGCATTGCTCATATTCTTTGCCTTGTTGAATTCTTTTACAAGTTCAGTTCGGCCATTTATTTTGTCCGTCTAAATGGAGGAGGCATCTTTTAGTGAATTTTAGCTGAGATGGTTGGTATTTGTACTTCGTCTTTGAGCATCCTAAGACTCATTTTGATACTTCCTCCTTTCAAGCATATCAGAACTCACTGGTAGCAATTAGTAAAGGGAATGATTTGTTAATTAATTAAAGTAAATAAGTTGAAACGAATCTTTGTGAGTTAAGAAAACAAAGATCACATAACTGATTTTTTTTTTTCTTTACTTTCTCTACTAATTTCTTTTTTTCACAACAAACCTTACGCAGATTAATAATATTGGTCTCACATTGTGAAAACTATGTCCGCTAACCATGAAAGTTCAAACTATACCGACAATAAGAAGGACATGCATTATTGAAATAAGCTGTATGTGAAAGAAAGAAGTAGTTGATAACCGGGAAGTAACACTAGCAATGTTATAAGACAGCTTACCACTGAATATCGTTCAAAACAGCAGGGTAGGTGGCTAAATCACTTTTTACACCCTTTTACGGCAATATTCACCTACCTTGAAAAATGAAAAGCTACGGCGTAATATGAAACCTTTAAATGATTTCTCGAACATTTATTTCATGAATATGATTATTCAGATTGATTTTTTTTCTTATATTCGTAATACAACTGTATATTGCGACATCGGTAAAATGACCATATTCGGAAGCTGGTTTAAACTGAAGCCACTCTCACTGAGTCGTTAAAAATGTTGCTGGGGGATTGATTTCGGTATAAGTTTGGTTTGATTGAATAAGGCTGTTCCGAAAAAAATGCTCTTAATAACCAGGATGTTACACATCGGCAATCTCATGAGACATTGTTTTTCCATGAACACTTTCAAAAATAAAAAAATGCACAGAGGGAAACGGATTTGTTTTTTTCACCAGTTCATCATCTTCAAATTAGAAGGCATTGAACATCCATGGAGAGAATATTGCAATTTTTAGCTGAAAGGGAAAAGGAGAGTTGTTTTGTTTAATTATGTGAAACATTCTAACCAGCTTGAATTCCAAATGGGTGGAAAAAGTCAGCAACCTTCATGAAATCAATGTTCTACCACATTCACTGTAAAGAATGAACAATTTTTTCATCGGTATTTCAAAGCCAGGAAAATACTACTTGCTTAACTGAAACCTTCTGCGTTATGTAAAAAAAATCCGGTAATATTATGTTATTAATAGCGTAAAAGAATATTTAGATGATAAAGTGTGAATAACTGAGCAGTGTTATACGATGCAATATTCAATAAACAGGTGATAAACAAACTGGAACCAGAAGTCGAAACAAAAAAAAAAGAAAAAAAACAATATTTTATAATCAGGCTTATTGTGTCCTAATTACACTGCATTACTAAAGAAAATCACCGCAATATACAGTATCAAGCGAATACAGTAAAAAGCTCAAAATGATCAGAGTTCATTAGTTTAGTACTACTAAAGGTTTCATCTTATGCCGTAGCATTTCTTTCCTAATGGAGATTAAATAAGGTGAATTTAGCCGTTTATCATGCTGTTTTAAATAGCATTCAACATCACCGCCGCCTCATCACATTGCCAATGTAACTTATCGGCTATACAATACTTTTTTCCAGATACAGCTTAATCCAGTAGTTCCTACCGTTATTGCTATCCCTCTATTTTGTATTATAATGGTTGGTGAGAAAGGTTAATATTTTCTCTCAGTATCATACCAATATTATTCATTAATCTGCGTAACATTATTTACAAAAAAGAAAATTCATTATCTTCTAAATAAATTAAGTATAACTATGAAACTAGTTTCCTTAACTCATAAAGATTCATTTCAACACTGGTACTATTCTCGTTAATATTGCAAAAGGGGCACGATGAATCTGATGGATGCTAAAGGAAGAAATAACGCAATTTCAAATCAACTGCTACTAAGCGGTTTTACTGCAAATACTCAATTTTCTATTCTCTACAGTTATCATGCATCATTTAGAATGCCAAAATAAATGGAAAGATGTTAATTGTGAGAGAATTCAGCGAGGCGGAGAATGTGAGCAATATCCAAGATATGCTTTCAAATATAGCCGCAAATCATGTGGACTGTGTGAACATGGTAAGCTTTTCGTGCAGTAAACGGTAGGAGAGCATTGATCTTGATTGTGGAATCTTATTTGCCATTTTTATATTGTATATTTAATCCGCAATATATTCACCTCATTGTTATTCTGTAATATGAGGCAACTCACCACTCCACACCTCTCATCTTGTTAGCACCAATCTCCACGTTTTTCGGTTCTAGGGTGAAAAATCGAGAAGCTTTTCAACAATATAATTTGCAGATTGTCGCGACACTGCATCTAAGGATTACTCTAAAGGACTAATGGAAGCAAGGGATTTGCAATTATCGCAGTCCGGATGAAGCTTGCTAAATTATGAGGTGTTTCATTAGATAAATTTCAAAGTGGTTGTAAAAAGATATGCAACCTTCGCTACATAAAAGCTCAGAATTTTATTCTACAAATAATATCTTCCGCCTTTTTATGTGCGCAAATGGCTAG
>RCAB01000849.1:0-15703 GCA_003640385.1 Setaria digitata
AAAAAAAAACAGAAATTTACTGGGTAAAGCCCATTCACCGCTTGGCATGTATTCGGAAATATCAAAACCACCTTTTCCAGGCTGTAAATCCAATTTATCACCATCATATGTCCATGAACCAAACTGGAAAATCAATTGCCAAATACACTTTTTTTTTTTTTATCATTTGTTATCTTCACACTAAAATGTGCAATTAAATTTAATAAAATAAACAAAATTGAAGCTGAAGAAATAATATTTTCGAAAATATTTCAACAACTGTAAAGCGAAATTTTAAAAGCATAAATAACAACGCGATGTTTTTCAAATTTTTCGTTGAAATTACCATCCGTCTGCTTTCATGGATTTCGCTTTTAAATCAACATTATAATGCTTTCGGATATCTTTTATCATTTGTAATTTCTTAATCATGATTTTTAAACAGGTTGTGATATTATATTTTCCACGTCGGAGAAATCAATCTTAATCATAATTATCAAGCTAGAAGAGCAAGTGAAACTAGAACAAATCATTGCTTTTCAGCATACCAGCGCTATATGCAGATGATAAGTTAAATTAATGAAAATGAAGAAAACTGATAAGCTTTGGCCTAAATAATGTATTTAGCTTAGTTACGAAATGTCAGCATAATAATTCAATATTTGTATTTGCTCAAATAAATAAATCCTAAAGCAAAAGAAAAGAGGCGAAAAGATCATTGGATAAGATAAATTAAAAATTGAGACACAGCAACGGGAGGAGAAATTTTGATAATTACAATTATCCAATTAATACTGAAACAAATGGTTGTGCGGAATAGTATGAAAAAGGAAAAAGAAAATTGAATCAGTGATTGAATTTGACGGAAGTGGCAAATTAGCAATTTGTGCATTGTCAATTAATTAAATATGTCGAACAATTTTGCATTCATAAAGTTATGAATTAAAAGTTTTTAATTTTGGTAATTAACTGTCAATTATTTTTTTTAATCTGTCTTAATTTATTTCCAGGAGGAAACGGATAAAAACGAATTTCTTCGCAATTTTAGAAGTTTACATTTAATAAAGAAAATAAAAAGTTAGAAAATAATAGAAATAATACTGAGAACTTGATCATTTCCAAATTGATTCCATTAAGTTTTCTTTTTCTATCATCGAAGATTAAACAGATATTAACAGGAAGGAAATTAAATGCAAAGTCAATTAATTTACCTTGAAAAAACAACGCTGCTCATCAAACGGAAACCATTCAATATTAATTTTGCAACTAATTTTGAAAATAGCCGGCGGAATCCATGAAATATCACCTGTATTATATACAACCATATTGGTTGGATATGTCGAATCAAAATTTGCGTCTACGCTATAAAGTAATCGGCATAAATAATTAATTTGCTTAAAATTAAGCATTTTAAGGAATTGTTTTATTGTAAAATGAATGATATACTCAGAAATTAGGAGATGAAATAGAAATTCAAGCAAAAATGAGATATTTAAGGAAAAAAGAAAAAGTTTTAATAATATTGCTAAGACTGGAAAGGGAAAAGAGAAAAACGAATAAAAGTTCGGCTTATATTATAAAAATTTGCAATGAGCAAAAAGTCGTGAAAACTTTTTGTTAAATTACTAGGAATTTAATGAATATATTCGGATATAAATAATAAAAGCTTAATTTATTTCAGTAAAAATTTAGAATTTTCATATGAATTGTATGAAACGAAATTAACGATGAAAACTTCATATCATTCTAATTTTTTGATTTTGATAAAATACAAACTTTATATATATATATATGTATATATATACATATATGTAAAAAAACTTTTTAACTGATAACATATCAATTGACAATAATTAATCCGAACCTATTAGTTCCTGCTTAATTATTACCGATCAATAAACATTTAAAGCAGGTATTCTTTTCTTTTCTTACCTATTATATAATAAAACATCAGGTTTCCAGATTTTTCCAGCCGGAAATCGAACATCTGTTATATTTCCGTACTTATCTTTATCCCATTTAAGTTTGTAATCATTCCATGCCTACAAATAATTGCTTAGAGATGATTAAAGAGAGTACGAAAAATGTTCTATTATTAAAGGCACATTAGAGCATAAACTCTTTTTGACTAATAAAAGATGGCAAGAACATATTTGAAATAATTAAAATTACAAAGAAAATTCATTTCCATTAAGTATAATGATGTTTAAAGTACAATACTGTAATATATATTGAGTTTTTTCATTTTTTTTTCAATGCAAATTTCTCTTTTTTTTTTAAATATATATATTTAAAAATATATATATGCCACTGTAATTATTTACTATTGGTTATCACTATATCCTTGATAACATAATCACAAAGTGATAATAATGCATTCAAATTTAAATCACATTCTTATCCAAGTTTAACACTAAAAGACGAAAAAAAGTAAGCGAAATAATAAACTTACAAAATCAAGCCATGCATTTACATAAACAATTTGATTTTTCTCGTCAACATCGATGATTTGTTGTAGGGACACTTTCAAATATACCTAAAATAATTCTAACAATTAATTGCTGAAAAAAAAAATAATAATTTTACAATATTAATAATTAAAGAGCTAACAAGCAGATAAGTAAACAAAAGTGATAAAGAAGTGATAAGCCAATAAATAGACAGTAGATGAATTTCCCATAGCAGATGCTCAAAACAATATTTAATTATGAAAACTTGAGTAATTAGAAGTAAAAATATGCGAGCGATATCGTTTGGAAAAATTTGATAAATGAAACAAACCACGACAGGTTGTGAATGATTTTGTACAGGACGTTCCAAACTGTTGTAATTTTTCATTAAATCTTCATAAAGTCGCCGTTCATGATAGCTACCAGTAATCATTTGCAGAAATGTCAGGGATGAAATCAGGAAAAAGCACGGTAAAAAAGAATTGATCGTCAATTGTAACATCCGGTTAAACGCTCTCCGTTTCCTTTTGCTTTACGGTTGTCCGGAATGGCAGACAATAGTGACAATAAACGAAGAGTATTTGTTAATGTCAACTGTTCCTTCGTCCGTTTCCTTTTCCGTTCTCTTGTGTTACTTGAAAATGAAATGATAAATTGCAAATGAAATTTCATTTAAAAATTTAATTATCACCGTTAAATTTTACGTATAAATATGCTATATAATGATAACAATGATCATGTTGATGATAATATTTTGTTAATTTATTGCACAATAATAATTATGATAATGTGCTAATTAAAGAAATAACTGATAAAAATTTCGAACATTTGAACTCTCTAACCTGTTTCAATTCTAAATTATCATGTTCTTTTTTAATTTCCAATTTTTTGTTACAATAAAATTCGAAAGGACAAAAAAAAAAAAAAAAAAACTCTGAAACCCTCGAAATAAGTCTGCGTCAAATGAAAATTTTTTGGAAATTATTAGCTAATAACTTCTTCTTTTTTTTTTAATATATAAATGTTATCATTTAAGCGGCTAATTTTTCAAAAACTTAATCTACCTGTTATATTATATCAGAATTATACCAAGAACGAAAAAAAAGTAAATTTTTGATAGTACCGAAAAACCTAAGTTTGTATGCTATGAGGCAAATTTTGCTAATGCTAAAGCTAAATGCTTCAAAATTTTGACTCGGATCATAAGTAATTAATATGTGTTAGTGTCAGCTGGTGTTTTACACAAGAAATCTATTGGTGTGAAATTATTTGTGCCATTGAAATAGGTGTAATTTTTTTTTGTTTCGTAACTGAAATTTTCACTTCAATTAAATGTTTAATTATAAATAAACAAAATAGCAAAAGTTCAGGATAGGTAAAAATGCTAAAATCTCTGTTAATTATCACTGATCAATAAATAATAGTGATATCATTTGCTTTTATTAGAAGTACAGATGAATTGCTAATATTCATCAATCTACTAGATGAAAAATCCATCCTGGCAGCTGTTTTATCAATTTTATTTGATCTAACCGCTAGCCTGACCCTATATATTCGGTTAACAATAACAAATTTCCGGTTAAGCTATTCGAAAAAAAAAAAGAAAAAAAACGAGAAAACTTTTGGTAAAATATTCGAATATTACATTAAAAAGGAAAAAAAACTCACTAAAAATTGTAATATTTGGAACGAATTTTTATTGCACCATATACTTTAAATAAGTATGCAAAACTTTTTTAGCTATGAAAAATTGATAGTTTTTTTCATTTCTTTTTTTTTTTTTTTTTTCTTTTCGAACACTTACTTTGTCACAAAGCAAAAATGACTGAAATGCCTCGTTTACTGAGGATTATGGAAAACTGAAGATGAAGACAAAAAGATTGAGAAAAGAGCAAAGTCAAAGTCTTTCTGGTTCAGGCCCATATAATAAGGTATTGAAAAAATGATGAGAAAAAAAAAAAAAAAAAAAAACGTATGAATAAATTTTCAATTTTTTTTTTTAGCACTTTTAATTTAATGGCTTCGTAAAATTTTTTAGAGTATTTTGAGATAGGACCAAGAAATAAAATGAAATTATATTTTGGAGAAAAAAAAAAAAAGAGGAAAAAAGATGAAAGGAAGTAAAGGGAAAAAGGGATCAACAAGAAGATTTAAAAAATGAAAATTTAGATGTACCGTGAATTATTCAAAATCCTTTATGGACTATACATATGTTTGAAATTATAAAACAAAAACGAGAAAAAAAAAAGACTTCACGGAGGTACATTTAAATTTTACTTGAAAAAAATTTTACCAAATTTAGAATTGAAAATTGATGAAATTATTTTCTACAATAAATACCTTGTGATCTGTAAAAAAAAAAAAAAAAAAAAAAAAAAAAGGTGATATATTGAACGTTAGTTATGACAACTTTTTTTTTTGTACTTAAATTAAATTTATTAATTTTTTCTATTTAGTTTTGGAATGAAAATTTTTTTTGAATTTCAAAATTCACACTATTTGTAAAAAAAAATTAATCAACGATAACAAATTTTTCAAATGGAAAATGGAAAGGAGTGTTACAACAGTTGATGAGATGAAATTGATAATATCAAACTGATAAAAAGTTCCATCATTCTGCTGCTAACAATTGAAATAAGGAAAGAAAAAAGTTTAAATTATACTGTTTTTATTTATTATTCTATTCTATTCTATTATATTTATTATTATATTATGTTATATTATTGTAATACATTACCCCTATTATATCATGCAGTCTCGATTTTAACAATTAGCTAAAAAAGTAATTGAAGCTATGTGATATATTGTTTTTACTCTTATTAATTAATAAAACAATATCTGCAATAGTTTTCAGCTCATTCCTGGTTATTTAATCAAAAACTAAAAAAAAAAAAAAAAAAGTGCCCAAGAATAGATAGATAATCAACAAAAACTTACTACTATAATTAATTTTCGAAATGTTAAAAGAACAAAATTATTTGACATTTTTAACTTTCGAAGTAATATTATTTTTGTTCCTATTCAGTTATTCATTTCATTGATCAAATTTTTGGCAAATTTTTTCCCCATTTTTATTTGTTAAATGATTATTGAAGAAATAAAACAGTGGCAACTATCAAATGATTTCAGTTATTCAATTTTTGCTATTGTCGGCGATAATTTGGGTGCCTCAAATTGCAACTTTTTTAAATTTTATTTAAATTTTAAAAAAATTTTAATTTTTTTCAATTTTTTAAATTTTATTTAAATTACCGAAATATATTATGAATAGCAACAATTGGAAGTACAACTGGTACCATAATATAAATTTTGATTTGTTTAGAATGAAAAATTATTTACAAACTAAATTGCAAAAGTAATATTTGTTTTTTTAAAAAAAAAAAGAAAAGAAAAAAGAGAATAAATTAAAAGATGAAGAAAAAAAAAAAAAATGCTATAAATGATGGCAGTTACCGCATTTAGACGAAAATTTGTGGTATATATACTTTGGAATGTTTTGGTTTCTTTCTAAATTTTTTTTTTTTTTTTGTTTTTTTTCTTGTTTCGAGGTATTTCCTGTTGAAAGAAGAAATTGAAAAGTATTGTTATAAAAAAAAAAAAGAAAAGAAGAAAAAAAAAGAGAAAAAAGAAAAAGCAATGAAAGAAGAAGTTAGAAAATTAAACAAAATAAAATTAAAAAATATTTGAGAATTGCTTTCAAAAAGATAATTAAAATTGAAAAACTGCAAAAAAAAATTAACAAATAAATAACAAAAAGATTATAATGTGAAATTTAATTTAATACTTCATATAAAATTTTCTTTACGAACAAATTTGCGTGACTTTAGACTTCTTTTTCCAATCATTTCCATCTTTCTTTTGTTTTCAATTTAAGACACAGAAATAATTTGGAAAAGCTATATAAGCTAATTTTTTTTTTTTTTTTTTGATCCTTTCATATGAGTTAAAGATTTTTTTTTTTATTGTGATTTAATCGGTATATCGGTACTGATAAGTTTCGTCGTTTCAGATTGAACTGTTTTATCTCTCTTTGTTATCCGAAATATGTTGATTGTACAAAAATGAACTAATTCATTTCATTAATTAATTAAAGTCACTAATTTTAGGAGATTTTATATCACTAGAAAGCCCGAAATTCCAATTAAAAGATTGCATTGAATAGTTTCATTTGCAAAATTTGTCATTAATGATTTTTATGAATCTATTAACGATTTGCCAGTAAATTCGGCATCGAAAGGCTTATTTATTTATTATTTTTTAAAGTCTTCCAAAACTGAAACTTTATTTAGTATTATTACAAAATGCTGGAAATTCTATTTGAAGCAATAATTGTAATTCGATGAAGACGTGTAATAAACATATTCATCATTTTTTTATAAGACAACTTTAATTATGATTATTGCTATTGTTAATCTTTACAAAATTATATTGCTATCAGAATAACTTACTTGAAATCATTATAATTTAACTGTAAATATATTTATTTTAATATACTGAAGTTGTTGACTTTTTTTTTTAAAGTCTCTTTTTATAAATCTCTTTTTTTTATAAATAAATAAATATATATATATACATACATAATATTTTTTCCTTTTAATTAAAATCTTTCAAAATTTGAAAATTATGCTAAAATTGAATTGGGAAAGTTAACGAAATTAGCTGTGAAATAGGAATTGCAAAAAAAAAAAAAAAAAAAAGAAATTAAATTAAGCATGCATTTTTCAGGAAGCTGTAAAAAAAAAAGCATTTCAATGATAAAGTCTAAGTTCAAAAAAAAAAAAAAAAAGGAAAAGAAAAAGTGCCTAGGAATAGATAGAAAGATAGTTAGATAGATAATATGGATGAATGAATGAATGAATGAATGGTAGGAGGAAATTGCATAAGTTCAAAACTAAGCAAACAATTTTTTTTTTTTTGTCCTGATAAAATAACTTATTTATTTTACTTCAAAAATTTAAATTTAAAATATATATACATTTATTTATATATGTAAATGAAAATATTTCACTTATTTAAATGTTTAATTAGTTTTAAATTCAAAATACAAGAATGATGAAATAAAAAAAAAGCATAAATATAAAATGGAAAAACAAGAATAATTATTTGTTATGTGATAAATGAACTTTTCAATTAGCACCAATGGTAACAAATAGCAATATTGATTTATTTTAAGTGATATAAATTAGTTTCAAAAAAAAAAAAAAGTGTGGAAAATGAATAAAAATAAATGTGTTTTTATATGCAAACAGTAGCAGTAGTTGTTGAAAAAGAAAAAAAAAAAAGAAAAAAATGTGATTAATTGTTTTTTCGCTCATTTTTTTTTTCCTCTGATAAATGTCGAGAATAATAAATATATGCTATAGCTAAATAAACTTTCATTTTGGACATTTTTAGGCCTATATTCTTGATGTTGTTGGCCCAAAAACGATATGTTCAATTTGTAAGTAATACTCATTTTGCATATCCAAAAATATACACATTCATCACTTTCTAATTGAATGTTATTTTCGAGAAGAGAAGATGTGGTAGAATTTTAGTAGCAAGAAAAAAAAAAACGAGAGAAATAAATAAGCAAATAAATATTTTCATAAATAGTTGTTAAATGCAAGAATTATTAAATTATAAATTTTGTAAAATACATGCAAAAAAAAAAAAGAAAAAAAAAAGGGAAAGAAACAGATCTTAAAATTTCTTCAATTTAATGAAATTTTTTTAAAAATTATCAAAACATTAACAAAAAAATATTTTTTTAGAATTCATTTAATTTATTAAAGTTTTTGAACACACACAAAAAAAAAAAAAGCCTTCTCATTATGTAGAACTGAACACTCCTTATTAATATATGAACAATCTTTACTAAAATTCATTGCTACCTAATCGCAAAAATTTTTTTTTTTTCTCATTTCAAAAATAAAGAAATACAAAAAAAAAAAAAAGAATTCCTACATTTGTGGCAGTGTTTTGTTTTTGCTTCTGNCACAAAAAAAAAAAAAAAGCCTTCTCATTATGTAGAACTGAACACTCCTTATTAATATATGAACAATCTTTACTAAAATTCATTGCTACCTAATCGCAAAAATTTTTTTTTTTTCTCATTTCAAAAATAAAGAAATACAAAAAAAGAAAAAAAAAAAAAAAAAAAAAGAATTCCTACATTTGTGGCAGTGTTTTGTTTTTGCTTCTGTTAGAATTTTGTAATTAATTTAGCTGTTAATTTATTGCGTTTTAGAGTTAATTTGAATAGCATAACAATTATGAATGCTCCTTATTAAAATTCATTGCTACCTAATAAAAGCATAAATTTGTTTGATCAATGAATATCATGCTAAAAGATAGCAATATTGATTGATCAGCTCTTTTTTTTTTTTTTTTTCCATTTTAAACATGCAAACAGAAATATATTACTCTCTGCGTATTCTTATCAATCTTACCAGTGTAATTAATTAGCAATAAAAATGATTTAGTCTTATCAGTGGTTAGTCTAAACTATCATTTTATTCACCATATTCGAACTCTTCTACTGATAATGATTAGAAAAAAAAAAAAAAAAAAACAAAACAAAGAGAATAGAAAATGTGTTATAGCTAATCATCTGTCAATGAGACAAATAGATCCCAGCTGATTTAAATTCCCAAAGTCCTAAGCCTTTTCGTCTAAAGTCATTCGCCATTAAAGTCTCCTAATGTTAGTTTATTCTTTATTTTTTTTTCCCTTCTTTTCTTCAAAACAAAAGCAAATTTTTCATTTATTTTCAAAAAATAAAACAAAAAAAAAAATTTCGTTTTTTTTTTTTGGATCAAAAATAAAATGCTAATTACTGCTAAACTTAAAATATATAAATAATAATAAAGAAGTGAGTATATCATTACTGATATATTATTAATATTGCTATTGAAACAGAAGAATCGATGTAAATTTGTTTTCGTTTTCTTTTCTTCCTTTGTTTTTTTTTTTTTGCTTGTTTCCCATCAATAAAATATCACCAAATGTACTAAACACTGGTAATTATGATTGAAAAAGGAACTGAGAAAGGAAAAGAGGAAATTAATTATTCCACTGATAACTATTATCAATGGAGTAATTAATTCGCTTTTGTCTTTTCCGTCTAACAGAACTATTAATCACTAAATTCGTTATGCATCATCATTTCGAGCGCTAATTCTTGATTCTAATTTCGTACTTCGTTTTTTTTTTTTTTTTTTTTTTGGTGTTAACCGGAAATGAAAAAAAAGATTAGCATTAAAATAGAAAATAATATTAATTAATTATTAATCACTGAAGGGAAATTTATAGGAAGAACAAATTTCATCTTTCTTTTTTCATTTTTGTTTTTTTTCATCATCAAATAATCTCTTTAGTTTTTTTTTTTCTTCTTTGCATTCATTATTTTAATTCCTTCATTTAATTTTTACTTTTCTTTTATCTCATTTATAGAATTTCTTCTTTTTTGTTCTGACAAAATTACTGAAAAAAAAAAGTAAAAAAATTTCAAATTATTAAAGAATATTTAAATTACTCATCTGAATATTTTTGAGTGATTTTAAATTTTTTCAAGAAAGAAAAAAAAAGCTATAATAAGTCAATTTCAAAGGTTATCATTTCCATTAAAAAAAAATATATATATATATATAAAATATAATAAAATAAAAAAATAAAGAAAGAAAAAATAAAAGGAAAAGGAAAAGGAAAGGAAGGAAAAGAAAGAGGAAAAAAAAGGACTAAAAATTTTTTACTTTTATCCAAAATTTCCACAAATTTGGTCTTCATTTTCATGATAAATCCCGAAGGAAAAAGTCATTTCAGTTGATCAGATTGTCCGATCCAAAAAAGGAAAACTTTCTCCTTTTTCTTTTTGTATTCTTTCTCTCTCCCTCTCTCTCCCCCCTCTCTCTTACCTTATTCTTCTTCTCACCTTTCACTGCTAAATTAATTTAATCCCTCTGCGTTAATTATCTCAATAAAGAAGTGAATTTTGTGAAACAAAAAGAAAAGAATGGAAGAGAAAAAAAGAAAAATTAATTCTTCCGCAAATTTTTGAAATTCTCATAAGTAACTATTACGAACAGCTGACTGATCACAATGCAAAACAAATAAAAACTAATTAATTAATTCTTCAACTTTATTTTTGTTTATTCTTATCTTTATCTTCCTGCAACTCAACGAACTTTCAGTCATAAATTTAAATGGTAAATTAGTAAAATGGTCACAAATATAAATAATCATGGTCATAAAATTTGTAATAGATAAAAAATGAATAATGAATAAGCGCAACTTTAGTAATTCTTAATATTTATATTCATTGTATATAGAAATAGTGCATAGAAGACCGATCAATTAAAATACTAATTTTATGCATAGTTGGGAAATTTAATAATTAAAAAATGATAAATATGTGACATAACTATAAAACGAAAATATCTTCACAAATGATAAAATCATAATAAAAAATACGAAGTTTAATAATGAATATAATTATGTGAATAAAGTAATATGGATAAATTATAGAATTAAGATGTAAACGAATATAGAAATTATAAATTATGAATACAAATAGAACAGTAATTTTTGATTTAGAAAAACAATAAAGATATAGACTAAAACTGATAATAAATATGTCAGACAGTATGAACTATGAAAATAATTGTGAATAAAAATTGGGAAATAAGTATGAAGCAAATAAATCAAATGTAAAGATAGGAGAAGAAATAAGCTAATCAATTCTAGAAATCCTTCCGAATTTTTCATTTCATTTTATCATTTTGATAAAAAATTTAAATCATTCTTCCACCTCCAATAACAAGAGCAAATTAATACTTCAACATTTGAATTTTCAAAAATAAATAAATATGCGATTAAAAAAAAAAAAAAAAAAAAAAAAAAGAGAAAAGAAAATCCGTTTTAAACAAAGTGAAAATAGATCATTGTTTATACTGTATGTGATATGTGATAAATTTATTCGCTGATAATGGAATGAAATGAACGATATCAAATTTTGAAGCTAAATGAAATGGTAACAGTCAGTGAAAAATTTCCCAATTTTCTTTCCTCAAAATGATTGTAAATGAAATATTTCAAAGATAATAAAATCTATTAAAATCACATAATCACTTTAATGATAATTTTTGTACGTGGAAATTTTGTACGATTTACTGATATTTTCATGTAGCAAAAGATTTGATGGTGAAAAAATCATAATTTCAGTGTTGATGATTGACAAAATTGATAGAAGATAGTAATACTGATAACTGAAAGATGACTTATGTAAGAGGAGTGAAGAAATCAGGCAGCAATAATAATAAATGAAAAATGACGGATAATTTAAAAATAGTCAAATGTGATTGGTTAACAATTGTATTGATAGCTGAAAAGTGGTCAATATTGAAATGATTACAGAGAAGATGACAAGAAATTACTGATAAAATGTGATAAAAGGAACTTTCTAGCAATTATCTCAACATATCTCAATTTCTCGTAATTTTAATCTGAAATAAGCATTACCTGTCTTTTTTTTTTTTTTTTTGTGTGTTCACATTCAAGTTTAAATGCAAAAGTTCTGAGCATTAAATAATTAGTTAAGAGAAAAAACATAAAAATATAATAAAGGAAAAAATAATTAGCACCTTAAAAACATCAATTTATCAATGAAAAAAAAAAAAAAGAAATAAAGAAAGATAGAAATAGCGAAAGGAATTTTGCAAAAAAAGCAAAAAAAAAAAAAAAAATCATGAAATGCTAATAAATTTTCTGTCAAAATTGCTTGCTTTTTTTTTTTTTTGTTTAATAAAATTACTAATTTATTGATATTTTAGTGATTCGTAATTTTTTTTCCGTCCTTTTTCATCTTTTTTTTTTTTTTTTTTTCTGACGATAATGAACTATTAATCAATTAAGCAAGATAATTAAATTTATCACCAATTAAATCGGAGAAAATAGATCGTTTCATTACACAGTAATTTCTATTAATTGAAACTTTCTCTTCATTCAATTTTAGAACGAGGGAGAGGGAGAGAGAGAGGGGAGAAAAAAGATTAGAATTTTTTGTGGAAGAGAAAATTCTCTAAGTCTAAAAAAAAAAAAAAAAACTAGTAGCAGTAATAGTAGTGCTCATTAATGATATGTTTAACCATTGCATAGCATTTATTTGGTGTAAAATAAAGAAGGAAAAAATTCATTTATCAATCATTTAATTGTCTCATTCGTCAACTTCACATTATTCTTTAATTAACTTCTGTTTTCTTTTTTTTTTTTTTTTTTTTTGCATTCATTTTCAGAAGACAAAAAGAAAAAAAAAAGCAAGGAAAATTGACAAATAAATGCAAACATTTGAAGAATGAAGAAAAGAAAAAGGCACAAAATGAAGCTTTTGATAATATCAAAAAAATATTACGGGTTTTTTTTTCAAAAAAAAACATAAAAATATTAATTATTCTTCATCACTAATAATATATTTTAATTAATAATCAAATAGATTTGGCAAAAAAAAATGAAATAGATAAGAAAACTGAGAAAATAAAAATCAAAAGATTGCTTGAAATAAATGATTAAAATATCAAATTATAATGACCTGTAAAATAGTGGTTGGTTGATTTTTTGCATCATTAATAATAAATGTATATTAATTAATTATAGGATCAATTAAACAACAAGCTGAATGGCTAAATTTGATATTATACTAATATGATAATTTTGCATGTGAAATATGCTACTACATATACATTTCTTTTTTTGATGAAAAAATTTTTCTTTTTTTTTTTAAATTTCAAGCAAGCATTTATTTCTTTTCCGGTTTCTTAAAAAAACAAAAAAAAAAAAAACAAAAAACAAAAAAAAAAACGATTTATTATGATTTCCTCAGTTTTCTTATAAGTGTAAAAATCATAATAAATCGTCAGGAAAAAAAGAACAGAAAAAAATTTTTCGTTTGAAATTAAAAAAAAAAAAAAAAAAAAAAAGAAAAAGAAGGCGAACGTTTGTTTTGCAAATTGTTGAACTGTCAGTTTTTACAATTTGCTTATGTGCTTTTGAGAAATACATCTTATTTTTGGAAAAAAGAAAAGAAGAAGAAAATTTTTGGATAAAATTTGACAATAAAGAAATTTGGCGCATTTAACTAATTGCCAAAAAATAGCTGAGCATATTTAAATAATCATAATTCCTGAATTTATGTACCACAAATGTGGAACGCTTTCAACAAGAAAGATGATGAAAGCAGTCATTTCGGAAATTACTGAATCAGTCTGATAATTTTGATAAATGTATGATACTACAGAAAAAAAAAAAGAAACAAACTGTGAATTTTTAAATTTAATCCAGTCATAAAAAGTACTTCAATAGATTTAATTAATTAACTGAATGATAATTGAACAATTTTGATTGATAAAATTATAAATTTTATACGCATGTATTTTTCGGTTCTTGATTCAGCAAATGCACTTTTGCAAAATTTTTAATATTTTTTTTAATAACATTAATTTGCTTACTTCATGAAATTTAAATTCTGAAATTTTTTTTGATGCAAATTAAAATTAAGCTCGAAAAACCTTTCCAAGCGGAGGAAGGTATTAAAATGTTATGTTAGGGGGATAAAGAGGGTGAGATTAGCAAATTCGACAAAAATATGAATCGTTGTGAGTTAATTAATTAATTAATTCGCAGAAAAAAATGTGAAATGTAAGCCGGACACACATGATTGAATGCATTTATCAAATTTATCAAATTACAGCATGCATAAGTATTTGATAAATTTTAAAGTTGTTTTCAAAAGTTTTTTTAAAAGTTTTTAAAAGCGTTTTTTGCTAATTTTAAAAACAATTATAATCATAATTCGAAAATTTATTTCTTCCATTAAATTTGCACAGAATATTACGGCAAGAGAAAAATCATCGGAAATTGCCCTTAATTTGTTTTATTTTCTTCTTTTTCACTAAGTTTTGCTTTGCTATCATTTTTCTTGCGAATAATTAATTTTTGAATTTTATTCTTAATTGCGCTAAAAACATCCATTATGTGCAGAGGTAAATTTTCGTCATTGGTTAAAAAAAAAGTGTAAATATTGCTTGTGGATTTAGTATTTCCATTTCAAATTCCTGATATCATGACCAATTTTATTTAAATTTTTTCAAAAATTGAAATCTGAAATGAAAGAAATTTTTTAGTAATTTCTTTTTCTTTTTTTCTTTCAAAATTACTAAAAAAAATTCTCTAATGCAAATGGATTTGCATTAGAGAATTTTTTTGCTGCATAATGTAATAGAATTGAATTGTTCTATTCAATGGCAAAAAGTACAAAGTTTTTTGGCACAAAGTTTCGAATACATCAACTTCAAATCAATTAATTTCATTTAAGTAATTACCCTAATTTTAATAATATTTTATGCACCAAATCATTGTTTTAGACTAATAGGTAGCAACTGTTAAACTGTTTTGATTAATTTAACACTTCGTTAATTGCTTAGTTGCTTAATTAAAGAAAAAATTTTCATGCATAAATACATTTGACATTTCACTTCACTCTCACACAAAATATCTGACTAATTTAAAATTTCTTCGTTCTACTTTTTCAATGAGCAAATGTTAATTAAATTAATTTCATCGTTATTTCCGAAAATTCTGTTTTTGAACATTGGCAATTAATTTTCAGTGGAAATGCTTTACTACTTAATGGCGAAATGTCTACCGACAGCAATAATTAACAATTAATTAATTACTAATTTGGAAAAGAAAAATATTTCCACGCGAAAAAATGGCCATTGTTGTTTGCTTCATTTGACAATATAATCTGATATACAGTTAATTCTGTCTCAGTTAATTACAATTAATTACAAAACTTTTCTTCTTCCTCTTTACCGTAAATTTCACAAAAATTGGAACAATTCTATTTACAAATGTGAAATTTCCCGAAAAATATGAAGACTTCAACTTCAGAGGGTAATAATTGTGAAAACAACTTGACTACAGATAACTTAATGACTGAAATAAGTGATTTAATTTAAGCAAACGTATCACACCTTTTACTAGATGTTTTGTACTTCAGATAGCTGGGAAAGTTAGCTACAACAATGGGAAGCATTACATTCATCGAAATCACTTGAATTCAGCAGCGCGAAAAAGCAACTGATGATTAGGCCGATTCATTCAGTTGTGGATTAGCGGAAGCTTTGAATCGGAAACATCGACGGACTATGTCAGCGGAATATGGCGGTATGTACTGACGGAATACATCTGCGGAATAAATCGACAGATACATTGACGGAACTCACTGACGGAATGCGGCT
>RCAB01000085.1:0-184741 GCA_003640385.1 Setaria digitata
TTTTCTGATTCTTTTATGAAATGATGAATGAATAAGTAATATTGAAATCAAATCAAATTTTATAAAGTATGAATTTGCCAGATGGCAGACACATTAGTGAAAAAGTATAATGAAAGGTATTATCAACGAAAAGACATGATTTTTTTTTTAATCATTTAACATTATAAATTCTTCTCAAAGGAATATTTGGGTTGGATCAAAATCATTGACATAATCGAAATCCGTATCCGGCTGGGATCGTTTCTGCGTCATTAGCAGTGCTCCATGTAGGTAACGATCCTGAAAATACTTGTGAATTGTTGGATTAAAGAAGTTTTTTTTCCATTGGATTATCTAAATTTTCAAATGCAAAGATATAAATTCTAAAATTTAATTAAGATACTCAGTGCCCAAATTTAATTCTGCTATGAACTATTTCCGAAGCTATCTTTAATGCCATTATGGTAATCGTTGGTCATATTTTCTAAGATTATATTCTTTCTTTTATTCATATTCTTAAAATGCTTGCTAAGATGGAAGAGATACGTAACTAATGACAAATTCTAAGTAATTAGTGTTTGCTTAGTGATGTTACCCTCTTTTGACCTGGTTCATATTAATTGGTAATAGCTAACAACATTAAACCAAGTAAAATTTGACTGAACTTAGTTAAGTTGAAATCGGAAAAGAGTTCCTGATTTGTTAATTTATTTTGCTACAAAATAAAAAAAAAATTTTGTCGTTCTTTTTTAATCTTCTCAATAATGGAAGATATTGCTTTTACTAGGAAAATGACAACTCATCTACATGGAATGAGATTAAATTAGTTGAAATGATTTATTGATATCAATTACTGCGATATACAAAAGTCATTAGAACAAGGGATAACTGAAAATTTATTGCGATTACTCATAATTTTCTCGAAGTAGAATCAACTAGAAATGTAATAATTTTGTAAAAAAAAAAAAAAAAAAAAAGGTTTATAATAGTTTGCTTCAAAAGTAGTTGTAAAAGTTAAATAGAATGCTTGAAGTAATCGGCTAATTTAAAAAAAAAAGTTTTCAAAAATCCCAGTTGTGCTTTAAAATGCTTAACAGTCGTTTAATAAATCTATTTCAGATTTCTTTGCCCGAAAAACTTTTTGAATGGTTTTCAAAATGAAAATGGAATACTTTTAAAAGTAATCTCAAATGAAAGTAGCAGAATGACTCCAAGAGCACGAGTTTCTTTGTAGCTTTCAACTTGCCAAAATGTTCTTGGCGTGAAACATAGGCCATGTATAAAATATTGTAATTAACTAAATTAAAGTTTATTGTGTTTTGCTGAGAATTTGAATTTTGAAGATAATTCATAAATTAAATTAATGCTTTGAAAGAAAGTTGATGATCAAATCAGCAGCAATCATTATTTTCACTACTGTCTATTTTTTCTTGTACATTTCTCTACAAGAAATTAAAAGGAAGATTGTCACAAAGTTACAGAAAAATAAATTTAACTTATGTATTTGCCAGGCTTTTGGCAAAAACACAAATGGAGCCTTTTTTTTTTTTTGAAAATATGCATAAAAATAAAAACTATCAACAAATATCTATATTATTCCAGAAATTTAAATTTTTTTTACTATGAACTTATTTCAAAAATATCAATTCGAAACTGTAGTGAAAATTGTTATTACCTTATAACTGCTAGCTTATTGCTTTTCGGAACTTTGCATTAAATAAAATTATCGAGGGAAGTTTTAACCAACTAAATCAATTTTAAAGCCTAAAAAAAAAAGCGAAGTGTTGCTTACTTTTGGAGTAAATGACAATTTCCTTATCATAAAATTCTGTAATATTGAGGATAATAGCTAACTAGGAAGCAAACAAGTTGCAGTTCGTCATAAGCTTCTTCAGAAATCTCTATGTATTTGTAAGAATGGATTACTTGCAAATAAAGGAAAGGAAGATAGGATAAGAAGAGAGAGTTTAAATGTTCGGTATATATTCTGAATAATCAATGAACTTAAAGTTCTTCTTTTGCTTCAGCACATTAATTGGTAAAACCAAAGCTGATTAATTTTGATGTAATTAAAAAATAATGGAATAGGAAACGAAACCATATCAATGAGTGGTATAGTTTGAGCTAGTATGAAGGACCGTTGTAATCCTTTCCTGAAAGGATAGCGTTGATGCCGGAGATAAGGAAGTATTACTGCTCGTACGCTGCTGCTACCTCGAAACATTTCAGCTATTAATAACAAAATACCGATAAGGGCCAACATTTTACGCATTCCTGAAAATGAAGTTGATCAGTGTGGCCTTTTTTCGTCGATCAGAACAACTCTTTGCAATTCTCAGGTAAATGAACGTTAAATCTTCCTGTCTATTCAAAAGGATTAATTAGAAGGCCAAGCATTATGGATTTGATAATTGGAAATAGTAATGATAAGGAATGATTATTCAGGTGATAAAATAGTCATCAGAAATTCATTACAAGAAAAATTTTAAAATTAGTCGATAAATCAACTATCTTATTCATTGAATGAGTTTTTTTCCTTATTTCTTTTTTTCAGACTCTTTTTTATGGTCATGAAGAAGTGGTCTAAAAAAAATCTGATGAAACTTTTAAAATTAATAGAAAAACAAGATTTGTTAATAGAATTTTTACTGCAAAGAATCTATCCGACAATATATCTGTATTATATAATATAATCAGTGTGATGGGCAAATACAAAATGATTATTAATAAGCAAGAATTCAATAAAAGATGATAAAACGGTTCTTTCATATCTAAACAACTATCATTTTATTCATTTCATCATTCCACAAAAATTGACTTTAGTTTATTCAGGATTTGAAACAAACAAAGTAACGTATATATATTATCGCCAAAGCATTAGAAACTAATTAACCGGTTGCATTCTATCCTTCAAATACATTCAATACAGACAAACATTCACACATAACAGTTAAATTAAGCAATTTTATTTTTGTTTAAGCGGTATCCAACAAACAACAGCAGTATTAGCTTATCGAAATTGAATTCGGAGGAAATAAAATTCAAATTGCAAATTATGTGTTGAAATTGAGTCAAGCAAATGTGTTTCAGAATAATAAAAGCAGTTAAATTATCAAGAAAGAGGGAAAGGGCAAGCAGGAGCTTACCAGAAAAAAAGTAGATTTACCTGAAGTCCACCTGCACATTTCCATTGCACTTTTTCTTTGTGTGCAGGATGGTGCTGTATGCAGTTATATTGTTTAATGTGTAAAGAAATAAAACATATTAAAGTTTTAGAAAGAATTAAGTTGCTGACGACTCCTTGTAGTTAATTATTATCACTTTACTTTCACAAACTAATAGCATTAAAATATATTGAAATTGATTACTTTAGATCCTGTCACTAGCAGTTACTCGAAAAACTCAATCCAAATACAATTTTTCATTTAATGAATCTTATTTGTTTTGGTGCATTGTAGTAAAAAAGAAAATTTTAGATACTAATTTTACTATGGAAATGATTTAAATCTTAATCAACCAAGATAAAACTTAAAATTTTATAGCACGAACATTTCCATATGCAATTTTTCTCTCTCTTATTATCAACTTAGATTTTACAAATTTTCGAAAAATAAAATGCAAACTAACTAAATAACAAAAGAAAAAGAACCACGAGTTGTTTGATACTAATAGTTGCCACTAATTGTTTCAAAAAACACACTTGATATCACTTTTAAAACAAAAATTAGTTACACGCAATCTAATTCATCTGTTTTCCTGTCTGTAGTCAAGCATTTTTCTGAGCCTCAAAAAGTTATCAAAAGAGAAAGAAGAAAGAAATTAAGTCGGAAGATGAATTGGAAGTTTAGTTAATTGACACTATAAATAATTTTGTGCTTATTCATCAAGTTGTTTAAATTTAATTTTTCCTTTCCAAAGACAAAAACTTATCACTCTGATCAACGTTTACACCATTGTAAATAATCATCAAATAAGTAATTATTAACTCATCCGTGACAAAAGGTGGAAAACAGCCAGCAGGGATAAGTTATCAGTCAATTTCACCAATTACAATTGTTGAAAAAGCAAGAGTGAAAATGGTCAGGTAGGATAACAAGAAATTGTAATTAAAGAGCAACTTGTCTAATCTTGATGAATCAAGAACAGTGTTTCAAAATAATAAGGCTGATAATTGATACTAAATTCGTTGTTTATAACTGCAAGCATGTAGCACCATTAAGTAGTATTCATTAGGGAAGAAGCAAAGTAATTTTTAATTTTGTACGCAAAAGTTTAGCATAAATGAATAGAAAGTTATAATTTGTATCCTTTTTTTTGCTAATAAATGAGTACAAATATAAAATCATAGTAAGAAATTATATGTTTATGCGGATATAATGCAGTTCGTAAAATTCTTTGCTGTAGTCTATCACGTAATAGACGTAAAAATTATGATTCAGAATCATTTATGATTCAAAATCAGAATCAATTCGGAATGGAAATTAAACAACCTTATAGTAAAAATAAAGAAATTTTCACGAAAATTTTTTTTTAGTAACACAATTATTGTAAATTTAGCGATAACTTTGAAGAATTTTCAATTATTTCTTCTTTTTTTGCTGTTAGAAAACATGTATAATTTAGAAAACAAGCAAATATAATCAGTTAGATATTAGCTCTTGATAACAGCTGTTATTTGCCTGACCATGACTTCGTTGTAATAACAATAATTATATAGAATAACGGAAGGGAAGAAAATTGGTACTTGTATGACTTGAAAACAAATATGGCGGATAATTTCTAATTAAACAATTAGCGAATGGAATTTTTTCCGATCTTACTAATTTTCACGATCATGTGAATCAATTTTTGGTTTAGTTCAACAATTGCTGCTTTTTCGATTTGTTTCATTTCAGTTCAATATCAAGAAAACTGATTGGTATATATCAGGGACTGTAATCAAAACTGAAATTGAACTTGACTTAATTGATTAAAGACTGAAATCAAGGAAGTGGGTTGACAACCATTCCAACCGATATTCGATTGAAGTTCTCATATTTTTATATTTTTGAATTTTCTCTTAGAATGTCTCTTTAAGATCTCCAAATTACAACGCACATCCAAATGCACGAGATTCCCTTTCAAATCCTTACCAACCCAACATGCAATAGAACAGTAATAGCCACATTAATAGTTGTATAATAAAGTGGTATATGATAATTACCGATATAATACTTAAAGTGAAAGAGAAAAAAGTTGACAAGGGAGGAAAGTGAAAAGAGGACTTCGAATATGAAACACAATACCACATGATAGGTTACTTCACTCTGTTCATTAACATTGCAGTTGACAGATTTCGGGTTGCGGAACTGCAAATAATGGGAAGGCGAGAATGACATAATAATTAGTGCAACTGACAAGTTTCAGAATGTAGTGTGAAGATAGATAAATATAGATATTTGGATATTTTTATACATAGAAATTAGTTGAGTCTCACTGCAAAACTGATTAAATTGATTAATCAAACAGATAAAATGAGAGTTGTATTACCGTGACTGATATTTATACCTATAAATTTTATTCTTTTGCTTCTACAAAATCAAACAGATAAAATGAGAGTTGTATTACCGTGACTGATATTTATACCTATAAATTTTATTCTTTTGCTTCTACAAAATTTCAGAAACGAGCAAGAATTAGTAATTAGGTCAATTTAATATTTTACTCATGGTACAAAACTGAACGGTTTAATTTGATAGCACGAATTGCAATTTTTCATTTAAACAGAAACTTGTTATATCAGTTAACTTCTTACAACAAGCTAAGTTTGATTGAGCTAATTAGACGAACGAATAAGATGACTTCATCAGTTTTGAGAGTTAAGTATGCCTGTTAAAGCAATCAGTTAGAAATTTTCCATTCTGAAAAACAAATATCTTGGAACGGAATAATTTTGCAATTACTTCTTCCTGTTTTTCAAATATAAGGAGAAAAGAAATTTATTTCCAGCCTCTTAATTATAATTTTAATTATTGGAAACAGCGTTAATTATACTTTGTGCATCGCATTGGAAAGTATACAACAATTATTGAAAAGTTAATATTTGTACTTCAAAACGATTTTTTTTAAAAGAGTGTTCCCATACAAACCGACAGCTGGATCTCATAATAAATGAGTAATACAACTTAATTTTATCTAAAGGAAAAAAATGAAGATACGATTTATCAAAATTTTTCTCGTAGTTTTTCTATTTTTCGTTTGTTACTAAATTGAAAAATTTAATTTTTTCTTTCGTTCCTTACTCTCTGTAGAACTTAGTATTAGGATAATCCTTGCATTAATTCTGTCGTGAAAACGAGTAGAATGGACAAATTTTAGTTAAATTAAAATTTAGTAGGTACTGTTCAAACTGATGCCTAAAAGTTTCTTAAATTTCTATTATCAAATGACCATTAAATTCCACTTTCCTGACTGTAACTGATTTCCTGATTAATTATTAACTTTATTATATAGTTTAATAATGAAGTCTTATGACATGATTTAATTAAGAGCAGATGAACTTTTACACCAGAGCATGAGCTACAGGTCAAAAAGCATTTAAAGAAATTTAAACTGGATCATTTGATATGTAAAAAAAATTGAGCTGAACTATCTTTACTTTTAATTAAAAATAAATCAATCATCCCAGTTCAATCGTAGTGCAAAATCAGTAGCGTTTATTTTTTTATGAGATGAAATAACGACTAAGACGATGAAAAAAGTCTGTTGAGACAAAAACTTCCGCAGTTTCATTAATTCAGTTTAATGAACTTTAAAGTTTCGCAGTTGAATGGAATCCAAAATTGGTTGTTCTGGAAAGATTGCAAGTAGTTCTTATTTCAAAGCAATATTTCAGTTAAGATATAAAATTTTTGGAAATCTTTTTTAGTCATCCAAGACAAAAAAAAGAAAAGTGTTAAAAGATTGAAAAGTTCCATTATCCTCTTTCTGAAACAATAAAAACTCTGCTGAAACTTGATTAAGCTACTGTTACTAGCTGATCCTGCTCTCGAATACACTCTAAAATACAGAATACAATTTTATAATACATCCTGAGTCACTCTTGTATTGTATTTGGCAACGCTAAAAATGAAACAGGACATCCCGTGTCTTCCATTATTAAGTAACCGAAAGGGGAAATGTTGTCCACATTTAATTACCAATTAATTATTTGTGCATGAGCAATTAAAGTTCTCGAAATTTCTTGCTTATTTTCATATGTTACTTTGCAATAATATGTCAAACACTTCATGTCATGTTTGATATTAATATGTTCCAAAACGTGACACATTGTTTAATGCATAACACTCTTGGGATAATGAAACTTTTCAGAAAACTATGAGGAAGTGATACTTATAATAGAACAATTTGTTTAATTAGTCACTAGTAGTTTCTTCTTAGCCTATGCTTTGAGTACTGGGTCACTTTCGTGTTAGTACCGAAAGAAATTTGAATTACAAAGCAACAAAAGAAAGCATGAAGTTGCGACCTGAAAAATTCAAAATATTCAGTTGCTTTTGCACTTGCTGACAAAATTGGCCAGCATGTTCAAAAAAATAAATAAATGCTTCTCATTATCTCTAACAATTTCGAATTGATAAAATGCAAATTACTAATCGAATATTTCAAATAAAATTAAACTGTAAAATTGCAAAATAATACAAACCAGAATAATATTATGATATGTCGTAGTAATCAATAAATTTTTGTGGGTCTAATTAATTGTTACTTGAAATTCTTCTTCCTTGTGGTTTTTTTTCTAATTATCGGGCACTGGTAGAGCTAAATAGAGATAAAACAAAAATAATTCAAAACGGAATTATTGGAAAAAATAATAAAAAGCTGCTTTTCAATTAAAAATTATTTTTTGTAATGATTTCATTTTGAGTCATCTCCATCTCCGTTCGACTCCACATCATTTATTAGTCAGAGATAACCAATAGTTGCTTTAAAAAATCATTAAACGGAAAATGCAGCGCAGCATAACTTTCGGCAGATGCAACTGTTTTGGCAGAAATAAGGTGATAATGAAATAACTATATCATAAGTTGGAGATCTTTAAGGATTGATGATGAGTGGTGTTAAATAAAGATTTTTATGCTTGGACGAATTTGAAGTTGATGAAAAAAGTTTATCAGTAGTTTTTGAAATGAAAAGTTTGTTTTAATTCTTTCATTGATTAGCAATACAACTGAGAAAAACATAAATAATGATAGTTTTTCAATCAAGATGAAGCATTTCATTTGGGGAGATTGTGTCTAAACATTTTTGTAATGTGAAGATTTAATACTTTCACTTATCGCATTCAGGCTTAACAACATTGTTCATTGTCACTATTGCAGATGTCATATATTGTTATCTTAAATATCATAATACTGATAATAGTAGTCGCGGGAAGGTTGATAATGTGCAAATATGTTCTATAATCTTTCGACAAAACTTTTTATTTCTATCTTCTTCCCAAATTGCTGTAATTATTTCACCCAAATTATCATAAAATGGAACGCTTTGAAAGAAAGGAATATATATTATCAAACTAATCAAAAAATGAGTAAAGCAATAGTTGTGATGATGATTTTATCGTTTACTTATAACTTTTTAAAATACTAATCCAATGCAACTTTATATTGTCGAAAATGATTGCGTTACTTTCAGCAACATAAGAAAAACGCTTCGACAAAAATCGAGATGTTCGCCCTCTTAATAATAGTGATTAGCTAATTAGTATATATTTATCTGTACTAATATATATGTCTTCCAGTGAAAAGGTCCGTGTATGAGAAAATGAGTTTACAGCTTTTATTCCTAACTGAAGCAAGTAATTTTAATGGCAATAATCATCTACTTTTTCAGATATGACTTCATAATTTTTTGGCTACTTTTGTGCAACTGAATTCTTGAAAGTTTTATTTAACATGAGGATAAATGACTTTTCCGAAATTTTAAGGTGCAAGATTTAACTGTGGGAAAATGACAGAGTAATTCTAATTTTTTTTAGCACGAAATTGTGTTAATGTTTTAATCAGAGGGAATTGAGGAATCGGACAGAATGAGGTAGTATAGGAAAAGGGAAATGATCCGGCGTCACAGGAGCCGAACTCGAAGACGAGGTGACGAGTCCAAGAAAGAAATGAAGTTCCATTCTCGAGAATGCATTTCACTTTCTCATTTCTCACTATAATAATCTTTGCTTTTCCCCAAATAATCATAGCTTATTATTTTTAGTACAGACAAATATATACTAATTAGCTAATCACTATTATTAAGAGAGCGAGCATCTCGATTTTTGTCGAAGCGTTCTTCTTATATTGCTGAAAGTAACGCAATCATTTTCGACAAAATAAAGTTGCATTGGATTAGTATTTTAAAAAGTTATAAGTAAACGATAAAATCACCATCACAATTATTGCTTTACTCATTTTTTGATTAGTTCTGATGTCATCGTAGTCTAAACTGTTCATGGGCTAAAAAGTAAAGAGTGTAAAGATGACTTAGATTTGTGAAAATTCAAAATATTTAATATTTCAAAGTTTTTTCTGCTTTTACCAATGTCTTCAAAATAAAATAAATCACACTGGGTGCTGGAAATTTACCTTTTTAGTAGAATCATTGCAGGGAACAAAACTAATAAAATAGAAGTGATGTATTTTATAATTTAAATTTATTTAAGTGATGTTATGAGTGGCATCTGAAATAGTATTTTTCTTTTGTCCAATTTAAGCTTATCATAGACTTGCTTGCATTTTCGGTTTCAGTTTAGAGTTTAATTAAGATTTAGGTGTACAATGTTCAAAAGTTTAATGTTCTAGACTTTTTTGGATATAAATTATGATAACTGCTAAACAAACGAATTTCCTAAATCTTATGCTGAGATCGATTAGCGCTATATTTGTTGGTATTATGGCACATTGTGTGGATTGAGTAGCAAAACTTCTGACAGAGAGCTCATTAAGTCTGATTTTTCTTTTTTTGTAGGTAAGAATGGAAAAGTTACTTTACTTTAAAAGAAAAGTCTCACTATTATTACATTTTCATATTCAAACTTCAAATTGATCGATGTTCAGTTTGATTAAAAGTAAAAGATATTTGGGATTGGAGAAAAACAATCAAAATAGAAAAGTGACAGTGTAGTTAAATTGCAATAAAATGCTCTTTTGTGCCTGATTTATCTTTGCCGTAATTTTAAAGTAATTTAATTAGTGGAAAGATTTCTCAAATGTTATTGGATGCAGATTCCTTAGTTTTGCTTCTTCTACTTACTCTATTCTTTAAAGTGCTAATTTCTTTTCCTCCCAAAAAATTTATTATTACTAATTTCAAATAATGCTGAAAATTCCAATCTATTTGGATAATTAAACTGAAATTTTAATGATGAATTCATGTTAACTCACAAATCTAAAATATTTATAAAATCATTAAAAAGTATTTCATCATTTTTTAAATTTATTCTTAATTGAAACGATAATAATTAATTATCAATTTATAACGATAGCACGACGAGAATTTGTCTATGAATTGCTTTATATTAACGTAGATTTCGTAAACTTTTCTGTTCCCTCTATTAATCAATATATCGGTCAGAAATTTAAAAGAATTAAAATAAATCTCTCATTCAGTTTTTAATTGTTTCTGAGATTTCTAAATTATTCTTAATAAATATATTCTTTAGTGTAAGAAGATCAGATGATCATGCTGCGGGATGCACTACTTGAACATGTAATCACTGATTGCTATTTATATAAAATATGGTTTTTGATTGAAAAACAATTTAAAAATAGCATCAAATTAAGAATCGCCTTTGAAATAAATTTTCCTGAACAGCAAAATAAATCAGGAAATTTTCTAGAAGTAAGTATTAGCTCAAGTTATTTGCTGCACCCTTTTTTTAATATTCTCTCTTCTTACACTAAATTTTTTCATTTTCATCTTTAGAACAGATAGGATGAGCATAATTACACAACAACAGATTAATTATGATATTATCTGTCTGACTAAAGATTGAATAATTCTCAAAATTATAAGATATCATTCCTACTAGTGCTATTGTTTTGTTTAATTTTTATTACCTTAAAATTTATTCATAGTACATTCAATTCTGTCTCTTATCCACTTCAATTTATCAGTGGAATTATCAGACGAATCAGCTGAATGCTGTCTTACTATTTTGTAATAGCTGTTTTGTAGATTACAAATTGGTAATAAAGCAGCTATCATATTGATAATATATAGATACTGAAAATCATACTGATAACACTGATATACAGTGATATTGATAATATAGGAATGATAGCTTAACAAAGTATTCCTTTCACTATAAACAACCTTTTTTTGCCTTTTTGGTTGAAATTCAAAAACGAAGCTGTTAATAGAAGTCAATGTGCTGTTTTCATATTTCTTACCAAAAAGTTAATTGGTAAGTCATATTTCAGCTATTTTTTCATTCATTTATTCATTTTATTTTTGTTTTTTTAAAAGTGCAAAACTAAAATATGAGAATTTATTTAATAAGTACTGGTGGTAGTAGTAGATCCACCGATGTATCGATTTGCCTCGAATTTAAATTTTCGGAATAGCAACCCATCAATTCTCCCCCTTCAACGTCAACATTTGTTATAATGCAGCAGTAGGAAATAGCAAAACGGGTGATCAATTTGGAAAATCTATTCAAATGACACTTAAAAAATAGAACAAGCAACAAACGGTGGCAAAATATAATCTAGAAGGTGTTTAATTGCGTGTCAAACTCTGTGGAACAGACTAAGTCCATTCAAAAATTCCAGTAATAATAGTTATCAACTCGCAAACCAGCAATTTTTGATTATATTACATCTCGAAAGCCAAATATCTATCAGTAAAAGTGAGGATCATGGAAGAAAAAAAGAATGCTACAGAACGATTTTATTGAAAATTCCATTTCTGTAACATATCCAAACATTGTTCGTGTTCACTAACATTTCATTGTCTTCCCATCATTTACACTATTTAATTTGTTAAGTTTACTTCTAATAAGCTCATATTTAATCGATATAGTAAAGAATAACGAAGAGAATGGTGTCGATATTACTTAGCTTAGTTTGGGTCATAATTATTTTCTGTCATATGCGTGATAAATGTTGTTTCTTTGAAATAAAAAAGACTGGATGCGATTCAATGAAAACTTTCTATTTCTCAGCCGCATATTCCTGAAATTGGATGAAAATCTCATTATTTTGACGAAAAGGAAATATCTACCCCGTAGATTTAAAATCCTTGTGAGATCTAAATTCGGCATACATAAATATTTCTAATTTATCTTTTTTCTATATTACTCTTTGATTTTTAAACTTACGCAATCGCTTGCTCTTTTGCTCAGCTATTATCTGTTCATATTTCAACTTTGTTTTGTTTCTCAGATTTTTTCACATTTAATTCTGTAAATACTCGAAAATGATGTTTGAGAGCACCAATTATGCTTGCTACGAAATAGTAACTTTGGCTTTGGCTTTTAGAGGGTTCTTGAACACAGTACCGATCATCTCATAATTCATTATTCGCTTCTCTACTTCTAAAATGATCAAAACTGCCATTTTCTTGCAGTTAAACATTTAGCAAATGCTGCACCCAAATACATTGTAAAATATTTTAATTAAGCCAATGTCTCAGTTTGACGTACACAGATTCAATTTATAAGAACAAAGCATTTCAATCACAAATTACATGCAAAAGCCCACAAAACAAATATTCAAAATGAAACTGAGTGCTGTAACGGATTAAAAATTGGTCACATGCAAAACGTCAAAGATATAACTGGAAGAGAGAGGAAATTTACAGGTGAGCGGAGCCCAAAATTTGATACAAGCATCTTACTAAGGAATAACTTCCATCGTTTCTGGAACCAAAAAAAAAAAGAAAATGATAATCCAACTAAATAAACACCAATAATTCAATTCAGATCCTTACTTCAGAACTTTACTGCATAAAGGTACGAATGTTGATGGTTAAGCAGAAATTATATTAACTATAGCAAGCCAAATCCGGTGTCGTATTAAGTGGAAGTGATTTATGAAATATGAGAATTCAAAGCATTCGTTTAATTCCCTCTTCTCTCAAATATTTTTGTACACCTATTTCTGACCTTTCTAAAACATCAGATATGCGCTTAAGAATAAAGTAAGGAAAAATACGTATAAACAAAAATAAAATTTGCAAAGATCGAGTCATAAAAAAATAAATAACAATAAACTGACTATTTATATGAGATTCAAGTCTTTGCTTCCTCTTTCGTCCAGGTCATTCTTCACATCTTCTAATGTCATTTCTAGAAAACAGTTGCTTAAATTTAAAAGAACGCATTTATTCAATAACTTTTTAATAACTAGTATTAAGATAACTTTCCAATATCCTACTGGTCTTGGTTTCTAAAGTTGGTAATTTCCTTTAAATTTTGAAGAAATTTCATCATTGTCAATTTTCAAATCCAAACTTACCACTGCTTTGGACAATTTGTTCCAAAGTATCCATATGTGCTGGCGTATTTGCTCCTACACCGACATAATGTATGGTTTGGGTTTCACCGGATCTCTCGTCCATGTAAACAATATTAACACCTGGTTGTGCCTCCAGCGAATTGAAAAAATGCGAATTATTACCAGCAGAAAGCAGACTAATTCCATTTGACGCTATGACCGGTTGCGGCGTAAGAATTTCTACTCCATCCGCTCCTACAGTAGTCGTTTCATTGGCCGTAACATTTTCCATTACCTAAAATACAATTCTAAGTTAAACATTGAACAAGAATAAGTGTTATGAAAGAAACGTCAATACTTACTTCCAAGATAAATATCTGATGTTAACTGAAATTATGAAACAGGAAAAACACTCAAATTTTAATATAGGAAAAGTTAGACTTTCATCAGTTTTCATTGCATGCCAAAAAACAAAGCAGCATTTTAACATCAAATCACCTTATCTTTACCAAAACTTATACTAAACCTAATAAATATGAAAGCAGAAGAAAGCAATTTTATGCCCTCTAGAATTTTTGAACCTTCGTGAGATCTGTAAAATAATTTCTGTTTTAATAACGGAACAAACCTGTGTCATCACGTAAATGACTGGCTTGTTAGAAGCTTTCGCGAGTCGTAATTCGACTAAATATAATAAATATTCATCGAAAAGCAAGCGGATGAGGTGAAAGGAACCAAAAGATTGAGCGGAGCGAAGTGTCAGATCTCGTATTATCATAGAGCTGTAAACAAGATAATCTTCCATATAAATCAGGATAAATTGAAATACATAACAAACAAGAATAGATGAATTATTCACGTCAGAGTAAATAACCACCTTACCTATAAAAAGACCAGTTCTTCAAGAACTGTTTCGAAACATCTGCCAAAACATTATATGGCTTGTCATGATATTTTGCTAACACCTGAAATCCAAATTGGAGGCTTAAATCGATGAATACTAGCTATAAATATCCAAAAATTATTTGGAAATTGTTTAAAATCGGAACATTATTTTCCCTCCAGTGTTAAGTATCACATCGATTACCATTACCCACCTGATCAACGACGGCTTCCATCCACTCAGCCCACTGCTCTAAACTTTTTTGTTTTTGCAAATTTTCGCGAAAATCTGACTGCAAATTGGAAACGAGTACTGGATCACAGTCACATATCCAGCTGAAAATTTTCCAAATCAACTTAGCTTCGATCAAAGACTACCTAATTTCTGATTAAATTTGATATCATTGCAGTGCATTACACTGTCATCTGTTTCTGTTCTTAGCAATTTCCGTAAATCATCTAAGCGACCCATAAGTAATGGTTTGTTTCAAAATTAGTACCAACTGAAATAAAACATAAGGTTAAATTTGGGACTAGGAAAAAAATCCAAAAGAAAATGAAAGACAAACCCAGCCTGGTCTTGAACACTAGCTATATCAACTCGGCTGAAATCTTGAAGCATCTGCTGAATTTGATCCGGTTTTTGTAAGACACCACGTGCAGCAGATGCCAAATGATTCAGTGATGTATATCGCCTTAACGTTTGCGCTAATGTACGTACAGCGATAAGTTTCTTTTTCTGAATAACATCTGGTGCTCCTTGCATTGCTTTCTTCAGTTGAATTTCCAATGATTTCGCAAAATTACGAATTTGTAAAGTTAGTGCTCCTAGAAGCTTCACAGTAATCACAAAACACACCGTGCGTGCAATGTAAAAATTTGAAAGTATTATTTGCGTATTTTTTCTAAACATATATCCCGATGTTTTGATGTTCAAAGATCCATCAGAAGTTTAAGCGATGTCCTATGTAATAATTTTCTTTACCACCGTCGATCAAAAAAAAAAATCATAGAAACAGAAATAATGAAAATCAGTTTAACGAAGACTTTTTTCAAAACTGATTAAGAATATGAAAATTTACAACAACCAACCCGACATGTTAGAGCTTAGTACATCAGGAATTAAAACTTCGACAACTACTTGATAAAATGAAAAATCCATATTTTGGACAAATGCTTGCATCTGAGGTACTGTACACAGGCGAAACAGTTGAATTTGACTGAGCCCTTTCAATGTTTTCCTAAATCAATTTATGTAACGAAGAGTAAGAAGATTAAATTTGAATAATATTAATCCCAGCTGTTTAGCAAACCATAAATATGGCAGCTTCTCTCAAATCACAAAGGGTTCAGTTGTTCGCAGATCTGGAATATGAACCTTAACTATGCCTTAGAGAAAATTTCAAACTTACTCATTACTGGTACAGTCTTCATCTTCCATATCTTCCTGATCATTTTCTGGTTGCCAAAAAGTTACCCAACATTCTTCCACCATATCAAAATGTAGCTGTTTTACACATTCTAAAATTTCCTGAAAATTTTCAGAGCACAATTACAAATATCTCTTCATCCAGCCAATTTGTTTCTCATTCTTACTCATCTTGAGCTTATTGTATCTTTACCACTGATGACTCTATTCAATACCACAATTTGTCTCTCATAACGACAAAAAAAATTACACATTAGCACGTACTGAAATATCGAGTTCAATAACTTAAAGTAAACAGTTAAAAAAAAAAAAAAATTAAAAAAGTGGAGACTAAAAAAGGTACTCTCAGATTAAACTTATTCACTTTATCAGAAAATAATACTGATGAACTCTTCGTTAACTTACAGCGCAGTTTGTCGTGTAACTTTCGATAAAACGCACTGCATGCTGTAAAGTTAAACCGAGCGGCTGTAAGTAATGTTCCAGACCCTCCATATCGGGTATCCCGATCTGCGGTACCTCGCCATCACCGAGTACTTCTCTATCCATGTCTTGAAGAAAAAACTCCGCGAAATTTTTATTAAATTCCACAAGCAAAAGGCATCATTTCAAATAAGTAATAATAACAAGCTTAAGAAGAAAAATGAGGAAGTTTCAGTTTCTGAAGTCCTCTAACTAGTCTACCATAGGATAGTTTTGAAGCAAAAGAGAACATGAAGAAACCTGTGCAGTTATCTCCACCTACTGAAGAATTAGGATTCTGATTTCGGTATGTATTAAAGCTGCTATGATTCGATGATGTGCTGTGTTCATAGTTGGAAGATGGACTCCTGGAAATTACAGAATTTTTCGAAATCAGATTGGTAATAAGCGGAAAAATTCCGTTTCTCTTTCGCACCTCTCTTAGAATACCAACTTCACTCAGCACATCTCTTTTAAAAACACTAAAAACCAGAGATCAAAAGCTGATCTTACGATCTAGAATTAGTCGACTGGCTAAGCACCGTGTCCGTTTCCATGCTGGGATTGTTCCGCCGAGAAATTATTGAACTGGACCCCAAATTGGAACGTCGAGATGCGCTAAAAAATATGAAAATATGGTGAGGAAAGAGACAGTCAACACAAAATATTTATTTAGAGAAAAAAATTTCCTTACGACTTCGCAATTTGTGAAACTGATTCTCTTTTTTTTCTTCCTTGTTTTCCTATTACATCTATTCCTATCAAGAGATTTCAACACAGTTTGACGCAACTTCGAAAAAGAATAGTTTTAGGAAACGAGCTCCTATTATTATAATAAACTAAGCCAAATCCATATTTCCATCCTTTCATCCTATTCCTTAACAGATAATTCATCTCTATCGCTATGACATAAAAATCAGTTTAAAGCAGAACATGGTTGAAATCCCTCTTCTAAAAGGCTATTTTCTCGCATGTATAGTAATATGCATTTTAATAAGACAAAAAATTAAAGCTGCATGTGGTAGCTTCAGCTTCCTTAAGAAATTAAAATTCTTCCCTGCTTTTTTTTCACAATAATCTCTGAAGAAATATTTTTCTTTAATTTGTCACACCTTCTTGGTGGTAATTGATTTACAGAATGAGCTGAAGACATCACTGGTGTACGACTGTAATCTTCACCCAACGCCATCACAGCACCAGTACCTCGATTGAGCGGAGAGTCGGGTTTAATCCGAATCCCGTAATAATGATACTTGGAGTTACCTCGAGTACCAAGCCGACGTGTGCGTAAGCCGTGAAATACTGATCGGATAAGCTTGCCGAACGAAGCTGCATTTACCGGTTCGAGTTTATTTTCATTGCAGTGCCTAAAGTAATTTTAGATTCCCTGTCACATACTAGGGCAAATAACTGCAATTCGTTATCTTGAAACTCACATTCACTTAATCCTAGTATTATATAACACTACTACATTATCACTTATTACAGTAATATCGCATGACAAGTAAGCAGGGCAGTGGAGTAATTCATTGTGCAAAAAGAGTTTAATTCCTTTCTCCCGCAAAAAAAAATTTAACTTATTTTGAGTTACTGGAATCCTGTCTTTCTGAAATTTGCCCAACCACCTAACATCGATTTTTTCCTGAAGCAAATATGCTAATCAGGTCTGCTTCTCAAATTTTATCACAATTTCAAGCAAATCCTACAACTTGATATGGTACAAGAAGTCAAGTTAATAAGAATACATCATATATTGCAACATAACTTACATTATGTGTTGCAGAACTTTTTGCATTAACAGGGACTAAGAAATGCAAAACTAGGGCAAGCATACCGTAAACTACTCAGCAATATATTTCACATCGTACATTACTTACACGAAGTCACTTACTTGATATAATGACTGTAAAGAGTACAACGTGGAAGAGAAGTGCCATCAGCAGGCTCGTAATTATTAATTAACCACTGGATCTGCAAGGAAAAAACCATGTAGAATGAATTGTAAGTAGAAATTTAGACATCACGTATTTAACTTGATAACATTAGCTAGATAGGAAGTGGCATATTAATTATATTCGGAGAAGAATAGTGTGTTTGCTTTCCAACTGAATGAATGAAAACAAAACCACCTTAAACTTTATCAGTAAAGCTAATAAAATTTGTCTTAATCAAACTTCTAATCCAATATATCTGAATCTGAAGAACCAAGTCAAATATCTTAGTGTCTAAATTTCTATCTCATTCAACCAATATTTTTTGGCCTCAATGACCTCTCGTCATATTACCATCAGATCATTTAAATATTTTGGGTCAGTTAGTTCGTGTTGAGTTAACGTAACTCAGATGAAAATTGACCTCGTGCAAACTTTTCCTTGACCCCAATTATCGCCAGTCTCAAGTATCAATTGTTTATTTCATTCCGTCCAATAGTTTGAGATTCTGCTCGCTCTGCTCCCATCTTAGCCACGCCCCGTATCCGTCTTACTATTGGTTTTTGCCAAAGTCAGTCAATCATTTGAAAGGTGCAGTTGAAGGTACGGTAGCTCCCACAACATGTCATGTTCCTCTCTTTGCATGCGTACCTCCAATTAATGCTTACTTTAGTAACACTCTCTTCTAGCCATCATCTCTGTTGCAATCTCACCTGTCCGCAATCATCATAATATTGCATGTCACAGAGTCATTAACGTAATTGCTACTCTCCTCGGCTAAATCATTGCTTTATTTTCTCCATTAATCACCACGATGGTTTTACTCGTTACCCTCATAAGCTAGAATTTTCTTTACAGAATGAAAAACTATTCATTATTGTATATATAATACGATCGATTCTTCATATAATTCTTGCTCATTATGGGTATTATTGTAAATTTATGAATGGCACCATTACGGGAAGGATTAGCCCACAGTCGAAACAGAATCAAATCAGCATCTATATGTTGAACCAGGGTGATCTTTCCGAAGAACTAACTTGGAATGAAAATAAAAAAATAAATTGCGGTTCGACTCTTTGCTTCAATGGCTCTTTCTTCTTTATCTTAATTTTCTTGGAATGATCCTAAAACTCTTTGCAATTTTACTGAATGATCTGTAGCCTACGGAAGAATATGAGGATAATCAAAAGTTATAAAGCGGTTAATTTCTTGGGAGAAAGATGTCAACGATAGAAAAAAGTGACAATAAAAGATAAAAAAACAGAACAGAAGATGTGCTATTTATTAATGATTAATATAAAGTATTAAGTATTAACAGAAAATTTAACATAAAAAGTATTTGATGAATTTTCCAAACAGTTTCCTTAATGATGGGTTTTTCATAATGTTTTGGTGAAGCTAAGGATGGTTTCTAAAATAGCATTAAATCATACGTGGACAAACAGCAATCAATTTTGCGATTGGAATAATTAATTACTTTGATTTATTCACCGCCCGGAAAATTTACTTTTATATTAACCAAATTTCAACCGAAACTTACAGTGGCAGGCGAAGCACGTGTTGTATGTCCCAACTGAGCTCCAACATCCTCTTCTACAGATCCTGGTGAACCTTGCTGCTGAATAACATATGTTTGTGTTGGCGAATGTATCGGTTGGTACTAAAAAAGAAAAATAATGGTAAAACAAGGAAACTTTAGCAGTCCTCAATCTGACATCTCTCGAATGGAGTGGCTTATCGTACGGACAAAATAAAAGGAAGGTCGATTTTTTGTTCACGAAAGTTATCATCATCAGCCTTTGCTTAACCTAATCAAAAATAACTCAATTTAGTCTTCACCTGCTAACTACGACACTCCTATAAGAATAGTATTTTCGGTAAAATGCTCATCATAAACATAAACGTAGGTCAATTTCATTTCGTGAATAATTTCGCTTATTTTGGCCGGCAATTTATGGCATCATCAGATGTTTGCTATAAATCAATAAACCATATAGCAGATGGCGGATACACACGGTGAAAGTAATGAATCAAATTAAAATAAGAATAGGTTTGGCAGTGTTACCTTACCTACCTTACATATAACGATGAGAGAAATAAAACAATAATACAAACCTGATAATAAGGCGGATATTCGGCGGTATACACATAAGTGGCATTCCTGCAAGATACCATTTCTTTGGGTTAAATAAAACAATTTAGAAATATTGGGACAGAAAAATATACCAGATAATATGAATTCAAGCAATGAGTTATGAGTGGGAATGATGGTGTAGCAGCAACCGATTGACAAAATTATATGGCGGACAATGTCGGAAGAAGTCGAGAGTGAAAGCAAGAACAGATATTTAACAAACTGTAAGACTTCCTTATTCTCAAAGCTTTCTATAATACATTTCTCAAGCTATGTTATATTATAGCTTCTGAAGTCTACCCTCTCGTCTACTCCAATTATATTACTACCCCTCAACTGGGATTTGATACATGTATAAGAAATTCTCTATCCTATGCAGAGACTATGCTTCAAGTGCCTTATCAATTTACACCACTACTCCCTGTCCTATGAATACTTCCGGAAGTAGTACATTACATCCGGAATTGATCCTTTATCCCTATCTCTCCTGCACATAGCAACAAAGAAGTGTGTGCGATGAGTACGATATATGAACACGAAAATCATAGCACCGATTTTTGGAAAAAATGCACCTAAAAAAATTACGTCATGTGAATTACTTGCCTAGAACAGATCATATTATATAAACTACTCATCTTAAAATAGTACTCAAGATATAAGGTAAAAATCAGTGAATAATACATAATATTAGAGAGACAAAACATGCAGTTTCAGTTTATGCATGCTTATCCTTCCTTTCTTCATCCTCACACACTATTCCTCAATTTTTCTTGAAGTGGAGTAAACGTAAACTATACATGATTTTAATATTTTAATCAGTTAAGTTTTCTTTTTTATTCAGTAAACTAATTTTAAATAATAAGAAAAAGTAATCATTAAATGTAACGTGATTTTTTTTACGATGTAATGGGGTATCACGTCATAGGTAATAACTTGATGGGATTAAATTTTGGAAATACCTTGGCTATAAATGAAATTTAAATGAAGAGAGCAGAAATTCAAAAAATCGAAAGTAATATAACTATAATATAAAATTGCTCGGGAAGAACCCTTCCTTCACTCTCATTGGTAAATCCAAAAGCAACAACTCAAATAAGCTCTCTTCAGTCTTTTCAAGCCTTCCTGCGTCAAAATTGAGTAAGAAAAAGCAAATCAAAAGCACAGTAAAATGGAGCTACAAAGAACAGCTCCAAAAAAGGATCATCATAAAATGTCATTATTGCACTTTTGGTCTCTGTGGAAATGTCTGCAGATTTAAGCTTCTTGTCTAAAAAATCAAAACCTTTTAGCTATTTAATTTGAACTTAACAAAACGAGGAACTGAAAATAAAATACCTGCCCAAATTCCGAAGTGGACTTCTTTTCGTCATCGCCTTTCTAGTCAATATTTTGGGATGTAGAAAGGGTCCCTTTGAATGAAGCATGCAGGTGAACTACGTTGGCCTCCGAAAGGCAAAATACACAAAGAAGGTAGAAGCGCTTTCAGGTGAAGCACATTATAATCATCATAATGATGACTAGCTCACTGCACGGCTAATCATTCACTCACACCTGCTCTAATAGCATTCCCAACTACGAATATTCCTTTCAAATTCCGTCTATTTCCTCACATTACCGCCAATCCCAGTAGCAGATCCTATTAATTTTACACAGCGTATGGGAAATTAGCCTTTCCTTTCAAATATGAAAAGAAAAAAAGAATTCAAATACAAGAACTTTGAAGAAAGAAAACTTACCTAAAAATGATAGTTCAATAGGAAAAGCAGTAAGTTTAGGGATGAAATATTTTTCCAACAATTAATAAAAAAACATGCCAGTCAAATTCTCACCTTTTGGCATGTGAATTATTCCTGACTAGTTGACTATCTGTTTCCAAGAAACATTTTTCGCTTACTTATATAAGGCTATAGAGCTACGAAGAAGGCTTATCTTTTCTTTTTTTCCCTCCCTCTCTCTCAGTATCTTCAAATGGAAATTGACGTTAAGAATATATTATCACAGTATTTCATACTTACCTATTATTTCATTCACAAACTTATAAATTTAACTGTCCCTCTTCAAAAATGTATTTTTTTAACTTCCTTATTTCCACGACAATGTAATTATTGCAACATTAATGTGCGTAATAAATTTCTTGGAAAGACCAAGCTGAAGGAAAGGGAGAAAAAGTGAAGCATGAAACGTCTCGAGATAAGTTCTATTTAAAAATGTGAACCAAGAAAAAGGAATAACTGATGGCGAAATATACTGCAAGAAATCTAATGGTGCTCATGACGTGAAAATATCTTAGTGATTAAATGTTTGGTTACCAAGGTATCATATACATACAAAATACCTGACAACAGTAGTTATGGGGATAAGATACGAGGGAATGAGAGGAAAGAAGGCAGCGGAGGAGATGAAGGTTGAATTCACGCAGATTTTACAAGATAAAATAAGCATGCAACAACTTCCCAACTAATCCTTCATTTTAGTGATAGATACAAGTAATGCACAGCAACCGATGACAACCACAACGATAAATGGTCGTCGCCTAGACGACCCATCATGGAAACCAAAAAGACATAATATGTAACTAGCTCCAAAAATTTGAAAAAAAAAAAAAAACTATGTGGAATTACTGTCCTCTCCTTATTTCCTCTTATCTCATTGGTGTTCTCCCTCAGATAAAACTAGATTCAGCATATCGCTCCTCTTCATTCTTCTTAGAATCATTTGCATTTTATTGAAGTACGTTTGCGAAATGAAGACACTAACTAACAATTCTTACCAATTTTTCAGAACTAAAATCATTGATTCCTATCGATGGAATAGAACCAGTTTACCCCCTAGAACAAATCTTCATACATTCTGCAGGCGATTTTTAAAACCCCTGAAAATTGCCTTCCATAAGTTTGTTGGATAGAAAGTTATATCTGATGAATATGTAATTAGTTCTCAGCAAAGATCTTAACTTATTTTTGTTTCGTTTCCTTTTGTCTTTTGTTTTTTTTTTTTTGCTGGCAGTTACACAGCATATGTTTCATATTAAAGCAAATTATTTTAACCAATTCCACCTAAATGCTTTCTCATTCCCTAACATTAATAGAACTATCTCTGTTCAAACTACTCCTCAATCACTGAAAACCCAAGGACATAACTTACAACTGTTTTGCTATATACGGACTAACTTTAGTAAAATCGGGAATTTTTTTCTGTAGAGAACGGAAATTAGGAGGCAACCAATCGAAAGCAACAAGAAAAGTAAATCCTGAGAGAGAAATATTCTTACGGTTGCTTAGCCACCTCTAATTTTAACCACATACCATACTGCTATTGCTACTCCTATTGCTGCTTCCTTGGTTACCGAAAATTTCCACCAAAAGCTTCAAAGGCTTCTTTTTAAGGCTCGACATATTGGACGACAGATAAATATGAACATAGATCGAGATCCGTAAATCATTGATAATGATCAAAAAAAGACCGCTAAGGAGGAGATGGCAGAGAAGAGCCTTTATTTATCATCCATAACACTCCGAAGTGTGGAAATTTCTGGAGAGGATAGCAAAAAGAAGAGAAAGCCGTTCCGATTACTTCCTGAACATCTTCCTCCTCATCTCCATCGGTTTTCACGTTTCTTCAGGGAATGGAATTGTCACTGTTGTGAAAAGAATTCCATCGACATCACCATCAATAGCATTACAGGATGCATGCTTCACTAGCCTCCCACACTCCGTTGCCTTAGCTTCAGTCGTCATCTCGGTTTCTAGGTGGCTACACACATTCCAGTTGCTAAACAACAATCATCACAACCAACCAACCATCTTAACCGATCAGCTAAACCTTGGCCTTGGTACGCCACTTCTGTCAATGTCACTCACTACTCACAACGCTTCCATCGTCTGTCAGGTTTATCGCGATCAACATTTTAACATTTCTTCATATTACTTATTGGCGCTATCTGCTTACATCTATAAATTCCTAAAAGACAACAACTCTATCAGTATTTCTCTCCTGTCCCTATTCAATTCTTTGTTGAAAAAGTACGAGATGATTTATCAACTCTGCGTTTAAAGATTAAATTCGACAAACTGATCTTCAGTTCACTTCTCCCGGAACAGATGACATAAGCTAACTACTAGTACGATCATCTAATATCTAACTCTTTCGATATGAGTGATCGATTATTCTAACATCAAAGTAAAGGTTTTGGAATATTTAAAACATGTTAACCATGCCTCATCATAATTTTTAACCATTCCAATTTCTAAACCATACTCGTAACACATTAATATAAGGGAACATTCCGGTAGTAAGAGAAATGTTTAGTTCTGCTAAAAAACACCAAACGTCTTCGATTAATGATAATTTTGCAGGAAAAATCACATCAACCAAGAAGACATGTTCGTCCGATCAAAGCTTGAAAGCTCAATTCTTACTACTTCAGAATGGTATGTTAGATTTCCAACATCCTGCTTAGTTCTTTCATCTGAATTAATTATTTGCATAAAAGAAATTCAAAACCTTTTCCCTATCCTCACTCCAAACATAATACCAAGTTCTACAATTTATATAGCTTACTTGAAAATCTCTTTTTCTCGTTGCTTATCTCATTTTTCACTCCTGCATTCCAGCACCAAATTACAGTACTTCCTGTATGAAATTTATTCATTAAACAGTTATCTATCACACCCAGCCCCGTTTAAATTAAAAATTTGCAATGAAATTTCTTAGAGCTTCTGGAATTATATTTCGAAATCAAGTGTCTGAATGCGAATAAATAAGTGTAGGAAAGACATCAGTTATGGGCTGTGTTAGTGGACAGAAAAATGTTGTTACAAACCTTACTGATGAAAAGAAATTATTGACCGGTTTCTTAATAGTGCCTTAGGATAGGAGATATCGATTGGCTTTCTAAGCTTTGTTATACAGTAGGCTATGTAAAGATATAGAAGAGGCAAGAACCAATGCATAATTTAAATATGTTAGGTATTGCAAAGGGTGAGACGAAATTTCAGGCTTTAAATCGTGACTTTAAAGCTTGGATTAAACATACAACTAGGCTGAACAAAACTGTCCAACCTAACTTTTTACTCTTCAGTTGCTACTACAAAAACTCTTCCTTTCCGTTGGTCTCAGTAAAAAGTGATTATTAATTAAAGCAGTACACGGTGCAACACAACCACAATACGTAACGTGCTCCGGTGTATTGATACTGTAATAACTTAGATACGTTGATGTCACTTGTCCTATTGGATAGGCATCCATCAAGCCTAGTTGCTGTGACTCGTCACTACCACTGATATCACTTGACCGAACTACCACCGTTTCTCCGGTACCCTCTGCTTCACTTGTCAAAAAGCCAACTTCCGTTGCTGCAGCTACAGTAGTTGCTTTAAGTGTGACTGTTGTTGTTGCTGTTGTTGCCGGTATAGTTAAGCTGTTACTGTTAGTGACATACGTTACTTCATCATCCAACGACTGATGATGACTGGTTCTGGTTCCTGATTGACCAAGAGTATCAATGTTGCTATTGCCGCTTGTACCACTGCTTACTGTGTCGTTCGATGCCGAACCTGTAGCTCCAGTTAATGGTGATGGTGCTGCTCGAAAATCCGATACTGAAATAATTTCAATTAGGAATTTCTAATAAGGCAATGTTCACTCCTACTCTTCCAACCTATAACCAGTAATGTAGCAGTCACTAGTACATTAGATGAAGTACATTCGGCGCAGCTACAATTAATTAAAGCTTCTGTGAAATGTCCCGTAAGCAGGAAAGCAACATGCTATGCCGTCATTTGCTGTCACATTCCACTTCATTTACTTTACAAACTCTGCAATTCCCAAACGAATCTCTTCCTTCACACTTAATTTTCTAGTAGAAAGTAAATTAAAGATGAAGTTCATTCAACGGATATTTCAGCAATAAAATAACCATTCACAAACACTTCTCATTCAAAGGCAGACAAATCAAAATAAAGATAGTGAAATAATTACTTTCCATTGCATATACTAAGTAATTGAAATACAGAAAACTAGTCACTAATGAACTTCTCTTTATGTCAATATTGAAAAAAGAAAATGGAGTATCTATTTAACCGAACTGTCGATGATATCATTAATCAACAAGATTTTTTTTCTACCTAAGACTCTAAGTCAGCTAGACTCTCCTCTACTCACTTTCTAAGTTATTAGAGTTCCTTTCATATCGCGGCAAAGCTGATTCAGCCCATTCTTGCTGATCTCTTTTTTCCTATCGTTGAGAAACTTCCTTCACATCTATCTGTTCCATACTTTTTCAGTTTCCTCAGCTGTAAACTCACCAAGTGAAAAAACAATCATTCCGAACATTTCTTCCATAGTGTGTTGGGAGTAAGCTCGCTATTAATTTATGACTTTATGGATTTTCACTCTTTATAGAAGTTCAAACTTCAGAAGAAAAAGTAAAAGAAAAAACATGATTGTCTAAAGTAGTTTATCCTATTCAGACAGGTATTTTAGAATGCAACTAAAAAAGTCGAAGAAAATTGAGTATGAATATCAAGAAACTGTAAAATACATAAAGACGAAAAGGCAAACCGAAAGGTAGACAAAATGGACGTGTGAAATATTTGGAATTAAGAGCTACTGACACAAATACGGGTTCATCTCCGAAAAGCACGAGAAATAAGTAAGAAAATACCGTAAGAATGTTCACTGTGAGAGAATGTAAATGAGTTCTGGAAACTGGAGATGATTACCACCTATCTGGATGGGCAGGGAAAATGTAAACTTCCTCTCTCCCTCTCTCTTCTCTCTTTCATAAAGAAAGGTTAACTAGCTATCACTCACCATATTTATATCTCCTTCACTCACAAGCAAATTTATCGTGTAAACAAGTCAATAGGAGAGAATGAATCAGTAAGACATAGTAAGCTGCAATATAACAGCATATTAATTGTCACTCGATCACAGTTAACTCCTGATCATAGTCCACTGCAGTAAGAGATAAGTCACGGGAATCAAAACTGTAAAGAATTAAAAACAACATTAATTGAGCGAAACAAAATAAAACTGATCAAATGATTATGGATAACACACTGAGACGAGACTGGTCGAATGAGTATGACAACAAACAGATTAAACTGATCGGATGATTGTGGATAACAAACAGACTGAACTGATCAAATGGTTATGGATAAAATCGCTTAAAATAAATGAAGAGGTGTTTAACTTTAATAAAAGGAAATGAAATAAGTTCTTTTTTAATCGGATGGTAAATCTTACTGATATCAGCAACAATGTCATTTGCATGCATTAGGATCATCATGTTTAGTAAAGATGTAGTAGGCAAGACAGGTAAAACATATGAATAAAATAGAAGACAACAGTGCTTTCGTGAAAAGAAAGATTACAATTACAAGGTGAAAATTAGCAATAATCTTCAAGATATTTCACCACACTACCAGAACAGCATCGAGGAAAAATTGTTTTTTAAAAATTCGAATATTTTGAAAATAATTTGGAGCAAAAATTGACAATTCAGCTATTTTGTATTTCCTCTCAATTTTCTTCAGCTACAGGATCCAAACTATATTAGGTACAGATAGGCGCAAAGCTACACGATTTTCTTTGGAAAATTTTCAAATTTAAAAACTTTTAGGGTTTTAAGTAAAAATTCTAATCGATAACACAACTTTTTTTTGGATAAACAATAAATCAAAAAATATAAGCAATATGTTAATTGGGAAAACATGCAGGTAAATAGATCAAATCGAAAACAGCTTTCTTTTTTGTATTCGGAGGGATCACATTTCGAAANTAAATCAAAAAATATAAGCAATATGTTAATTGGGAAAACATGCAGGTAAATGGATCAAATCGAAAACAGCTTTCTTTTTTGTATTCGGAGGGATCACATTTCGAAACGTGTGCATATAAAAGTATAACATCCTTATTTATTTATTTCTTCCTAATTAAAAGTCCAATTTTTCTTTAGACCAAATCAAATTTAGCTTCTACAGTTACCCCCAAAGCGGAGAATCGAGTAAAGATAACATACACTATAGTAAATTAGGTTTATAAGCATACGGGTTAACCATATATAGATAGACACATTCATAAGCTACCTGAGTTAATAATTCATCGATGCCAGATTAAAGAGCTCAATTAAATTAACAAACCTTCCCTACCTACTAATCATACCAGCATCTAATCACTTCCCTCAAATATTAGACATGCAAACATGCATATAAATTAATAGTGGTATCGACAACAGCAGAGAATAGCTTAAACGGAAGTCAATAGAAGTCGTCAAGTCTTTTATTAGCCTAGTTAGCACGATCTGACAAAAGCAAACGGTAAGGAAAACGGTGAGAGATTAATCATATTCGCAACCTCTCGTTACTACTAATACTTCCACAGTTCAACATTTCTTTATTAGTCCAGTAAGGTCTTGCAAAAATTTTCAACTGCCAGAAATTAACAAAAGATAAATTTAGCAATTTTCTCAGTAACAAGCTATTACTAACTGTATTTGTGACATTTTAAACAGCCTTCCGAAAACAACGGTAACTGGATGCTAATTTTTTTGAGGTTTATTTTTTACAAGAGAAGCATAGGCAATACGACCTTTGAAAGAGCAGAAACAACCTAGAATTCGAAAATGATTTGTAAAAATATATCTTAGAAGCGGAACTAAATAATCTTGGTTTATATACTTCAAGACATATTGTTATTTTTGGAGATAAGAAATATTATTCCTTATTAGGATACTAACATTATAACCTTGTGAAGACTATAATTAAACGAATGATAGACGAATTGGACTAAATAACAATATAAGACTCAGAAAATACAAATAGCATTTTCTTGGACGGCAACAGCAATTAACGGTGAAGATGAAATTTTAATGAACTTTTCCTCATTTTCGTGAATTGAATCTGAATGTTTCATGTGATATTTCATTTGGTTTGGACCTAGATGAACCAGGTATTTCAGAATAAGCACCAAATAAATACGATTTAAGAGACCACTCTGCTTTATACAGCTGAAGGGTGCAAGACCCGCCATTAATAGTACCAAAAACTTAGAAAACCTGGTACAAAAAAAATTATACAAAGATGATGAAAAACATATTCTACCGATGCATTTCAAGGTGAATTAGCCAAGGTCTAGATAAATCATAACCTAACTCAACTAATGAATTTATTTCTAAGCCTTAGTCTTTCGGCACTGACCAGACCAATGATATATAACGGTAGCAGTTTGCAATGATTGCGAACGAACGAATGAATGAAAACATTGTAAAATCAATTTAAGCCTAGGCAGGCAAGCATTATATTGGCTAAGATGACGACTAGGATATAAAGGGAAGTAGGAAAGAGTAATGAAGAGGAGATGTTAGAGGGGATACTTCCGACTAGCAGAAACATTAAGGCATATCCATCTATCTCATCGTCTACGGTATATTTGAAAGCTTATACGTATATGGTTGGATAATATCACCTCCTCCCTTCTTTCCACCTTTCTACCTTTCTCACCCTTTCATCCTCTTCATCAGTTCAATATACCGCATGTGACACTCGTACTAATTAACAACATCCAATCATTTCATGGATTGATTTATCCTAATTCCACAATTTAACATGACCACTGTAAGTTATCATGTAGTGGTCAACAAATAAGCTAAAATTCGGCATTTTCCTAAGGCTATCGAGAAAACGTCCACTCTGCATCTCAGATGCTTCTTTTCTATACATGATTTAAATTTGAAAATCTACATCATATATCAATGTACACACACCTCCATTTTCTTATGGTTGAACGATCGGTAAATAACCACCGTCTTCATCAAAAATTTATTTTAAGAAAATATTTCATTAATTAAAACATTAAGCAAAAAAAAAAAATTAATAATTCGTCTATTTTGTAGAAAGCGAAATAGAGATAGAGAAAAAAAGAGAAGGTTCCCTTTATTTTATCGCATATCGATGATTAGCTCTGAAAAGTTGCTTTTTTTCCATCACGCAAGAATTAGTACCTTTTTTAACTAATAAGTAACGATATGGTATATCATCTCACCATTTAAATTGAACAAAAGAATAAATCTTCCTGCCATTTTCACCCCAAAAAAAAACCTCTTTATTTTTATTGTTCAATCCTTAATATTACCAAATTTTTTTTTTGCAACAGATTTGTCACTTATGCATTATATTAACTTTTCCAGGATTGACAGATTTTAAAATCACACATAATCTGTTATTCATATTGTACTACTTCATTTTTCAATTTCATAGCCTAATTTTATAAAAGAAGAAAGAAAACTTATAACATGAAAAGAGAGGTCAACTAGAGGATTTCTGTGCAAAGAGGATTAACTACATCATATGAGCTTTCATGATCTAACAGTTCGTAAAGCTAAATAACAATCATTCTCATTATCGATCATTTTGCATTAAGTAGTGAAGGAAAAATTCAATTAAAACTTTCATTCTTGAACTTAATGGATTTTTTCTTGCAGACCTAAACCTTTTCTAATTTAAAAGGAAGCATAAGATAGAAGCACTTCTATTCTATCTGTTCCTTTAAACAATACGTAACAAAATATTTCTGATGTAAAATTGATGGAGCTACTTTTATTAGCAAAAGTATGTGCTAAGCTATTGACGCTGATCAGGATGCAACTGCACGACAAATGGCTCACCTGTATCAGTATTCTAAAGGATTTTTTTTTTAAGTCAACTGCTCAAATAATTATTTTAACTCGATGTTCAAGGTGAAATAATCAATTAAATTCGGTTAATTCTTTCAATTTTTTCTTTTCTTTTGGAAATAACTTACAGCATGGAAATCCCGTTGTATGAAATGGTGGCAAGCCGAACAATGAACGCTGATAGAAATTCATTGATGAAGAGAAGATCGAACTTAAGCAGAATGCTTATAGAATTGAGGATGAAAATATAGAGGATCAAAAGCAAGGTTCGACTTTTTAGATGGAAAACAAGCTAAAGGACTGGAAGTGAAAAATGAAAAGGGCTGATAAAAATTGTCAAGCCACTGGTCCTCCCTCTTTTTTTTACCTGTGCTTTTATTCGAAATACTTGGAAAACTGTTCAAAGATGAAGCATTTTTCAAGGGCTAATGAGGCGGGCCTTATTTTGGATGCAAAATAGCGAATTTAACATGCTTTACTAAATGTCATAAAAGGCCTCAAAGACCAATATACCTTTTCATCTTCTTTTTGCTCTTCATTTAACTCGTTCTAACAAAAAGCCATGCCACTTAATACTCCATCTTTTTTAATATCAATCATCTGCATTTTTAAAACCACTCCTCCATTAAAATTACGATAACCCAAATTTCGAGATTTAAAATTAGTTTACTTCATTATTCCTTTAAAACAAAAGAGCATTTGTACATACAGCTAATGAAAACGAGTCATTTCTGTTTTGCCTTAGTCTTCGGAATATTGTGAAGTATATAATAATGAAATGAGGAAACGTTTAAGATATTATAGTCAGAAGGACAATCTCAGCACATACGCAAAACTTCTTCCTTTCGTTATCGTACGTTTATTTACAAAGAAATTGTTATTAAATTTCTTTCTAAAAAAAATCTAAAATGTAATAATATATTCATGGAATGAACATAGAATACCCCGAGATAATTAGCATTTCGGATAGACAAATATATGTATTTAGTATTTAATATATATATTAATTTTTTTCTTTATCAATTTCTCTCTCTCCCTATATATATAGAGAGAGAGGGACAGAGAGAAAGAGAGAAATTAACAAAGCCATTATTGAAAATGGAGCCAAAAGGATGGAATAAGACTGGCTTTTCAATCTGCTTATTTTGATGATTAACTTCCAATTATAATTTATATTATATGTATAAATTTGTAACATGCACCTGCTCCTTTCAACTACCCCTCTCACAGATCACCTCCTTCCAAACCTTTCCTTCAACCTCTTCATCGAAGTCCTTTCTTCACCAACTTTGTCAAACGGTTCATGCAATAATTTGAAATTTAATTTCATCTTTCTTTTCACTTCTATTTTGTAATTACACCAATGGTAAACACAAATACCATGTATATTGTCTTTTTCTCACCTTTATGGCACATGTACTAAAAAGAAAAGATCATTTTGTAAATGCATTCTACTGCTATTTTTGCTTGCAGAGCTTTTGAAATAACTTGAACGATATAAATATACCGCTATCACCAATGTCACCAATTTATGATAAATTAGTTTCCATTAAACACCGGAATGACTCTAATTTAACCGAAACTAAGAACAGCTGCCTTAATTACTGCAAACATTTCATTGATGTGGCGATAAATCACTAATTCGAAAATCAAGTAATGCAACTTAATCTTGTTACCCAAAACTCCTAAGATAATTTAGTATCTAAGATTTAATAAATCTTCATTCAGTTTCCGTTCTTTTTTTTCTCTTTTTTTTCGTGTAATTTAATATATGCTAAAAAAAAAAAAAAAAAAAAGCTAAAGATGGTACAGACGCAAGGTAAGAGCAAACAAATGCAAATAATATTTTAGGTGCGGTGAGAACTTATAACAGCAACAATATTAGCTTTGAAAAAAAGGAATAACAGAAATCAGGAACCAATCCAGAAGGTTGTTGACTCAGTTTAAATATCTATTTTTTCTGTTTCCGAGAAAATACACAAGTAAAGTTAAAGAAACAAAAAAATTTACCATTAACTAACGATTGTTGTGTGAGAACGAAATGCTGCACCGTTTCACTACCATTATGACTAATAATCAACTTCGGCGACCGTTGCAAAAATATCACTTGAGCCTTTTTCTAAATTAAGATAATTGAAATTCCGACAAAAAAATGAGGAAAATTAAGAACTTGGATTTTCTTTTTTAATATAAAAACACTTTAAATCTTCTATAATTTGATTAATCTCATGATCAGAAATCGGACTTAGGACGAAATGCATGTTAATAAAACTTTAACTCGCATATTCACTAAACCATATATTACACAAGGAGAGGAATAAGTGATTCAATTTTTAGATTATCATCATGCGTATGGTCAGTCTCACAACTAATCTTTTTCTGAAACGTTATTCATTGTAGAACGCAAAAGAAATGTGGTTTATGTTTTGGTTTTTAAAATTTATTTCGCTTATAAATCTCTTTGAATTATATTCGCAGAAATATAATCTGGTACCACCGTTTAATTTTTGAAAATTTGGGTGGAATACATTCTTAAGTGAACGGTTCCTATTAAATGCACATTAAAATAAAAGTAATATCATCTAATCAAAATTCAGCGATAAATGTCATTTACTTTTGAACAGCGTAAATCTAAAATTGGATGGTCCCTTTTATTAAACAGTAACTGACTTCAAACTACCAAATAAAAAGACAGAAGTATTTAAGAACTATTTTTAAATTATCTACAATCTCGTATTTAATGTCACTTATTTACTGAGGTACGTACGGAATTACAATCGTCCAATGAAAATCTGATCATAACTTTTTCATTGCATTTCGACTTCTAGAATCTGTTCTGTAAAATATGATATTTTCGAAAACCTAAACGAATTTTAACAAATGGCTGCAACACAAATCAAAAGGAAATTACAGGTTGCAATGATGTCGTCGGTTCGGCGCTTCCTGATGTTGAAGGCATAGTAGTTATTGAGGCTGATAAGCCTTTACTTGGCATACTAGTAAACGTTTGTGGAATATGCAGCCTTCACTTTGTGTTAGAGTATGAAATAATAATCTGAAAATGCATTTAAAAGTAATAATATATTTGTAAATGAATCCATCCTATTAATGGTGGACGATGTTACTTACGATTTCGGCCTCAGAGAAGAGGGAGGTAGGTAATGAAAGAAAACTAGAGTGGTAATGTAGAGTTGGTAAATTCTTGAAAACACTGTATTTTATTAGCTAACTCCTCAAATTTAACTTTTTTTTCATCACGGTATTTCAGAATTCACTCAAAAGAAATGTCGGTAACGCGGCACTAAATTAAAGGTGGCTGGGACGTCGAAACCCTCCTCCCACATCACTGGTACATTCTATTATAACTGCCAGTTGCTTAAAGTTATTTTTAGATTCACTGGCATATCCTATGAATTAAGATATCAATAATTTAAACAAGTATATAACGAAGTATTGCAACAGTGAAATATTCTCTCATTTAGCCGCATTCACCCTCAGGCAGAGAATTTAAAAAGCGGAACATGATTCGTGTATGATTTAAACATTTTATTACAAAAACCGCTAAATTATATGTAATTTAAAATACATACACTTATCACTTGTGAATAAATATCACTTGTCAAATCACCATCAAACAAAAACAAAATAAGTATTTCTCAGGACACTTTAAAACTGACTGAAGCTTAACTGAAGCAACGCTGCTGACAAATAAGTCTTGCTAGTCTTAATTAATCATCTTATATCGAGCAAATTCTGGATCATGCAAGTTTTATTGTACATTATGCTAAGTCGTGTAAAATTACACTTGATGTATTCAACATAATAAGTAGAAAATCTTACAAGCGTCTCCATCCGCTGACCCATTTTGCCAAACCTTTTCAGGGACATAGAAATTACAATCATATAACTTAATTATTGGATTAAGTGACTCACAAAGAAAACCTCAAATCCGATAAATCCGAGTCTTCGAATTTCTAAACGCTGCTTCAATCCATCTTCCACTACCTGCAATTTTTCTAGAATTAAAAGAAAAGATAAAAATCCTTAAATTTTTAATACACAAACAGCACAGATTATCATGGCAAGAAATTTGTAATCAATTTACTGTAGCCATTAAGACTACAGTAGCATCAAGCAATGAAAAGTTGAGTATTCAGATCAAATTATTGCGTAAATAAGCGAACTCTTTTTGTACATAATAAATAAAGAAAAGAATTATTAAATCACGATTTTCTAACCTTAAAATTTAGCCCAGAAAGTGGTTAATCTCTTAATCCTTCCTTCTTTATTTTCTGAACTGGCTACTTTGGTTCCAAAAGCTCTTTTTCTTTTCTATTACAGTTATACAGTTATATTTTTTTACAATATAATTTATCAACAAATGTATATATACAAATGTACATATATATTGTAATTGAATATATATATATATATAATCCATTATTATAATAATATATAAATATATATATAATGTGCACATGTGCCATAATTTCCCAGATAAAAGGCTTCAGACCGCTGCTGCTTAATGGGGTAACAAAAAGGATACCTTGAAAAGCCTTAAATGGTTCGTTGCCTGGAGCAACCAGCTGATAGCCATATTTGATGGTGCTTTTCCATCCAGAACCAAGTTGAAATTGAAAAGAAAAAAAGGAATAGGCCTATTTTCATTTTCTTTACCTTTTTTTTTGTATCCTGTTTGACAAGAGTTTTGTTGTCAAGGTAACAAGGAATCTTCCTTTCTTTTCTGTCTAGTTCAGCCAGATGAAGATTATTTCACCTTTGCTTGATAATTTTGTTTTTTTTTTCTTCATATATCTGAAAAATGGCGCATAGAAAGTAGTAAGTACATTTTAAACCGAAAAATGGATATTTTCGAACAATCAACTGATGATGGAGGTAAAAGGTCTGTTCGGACGTTTATGAGATTTTATTTAAATGTAACGTAACTTATATGAAATAGAATGAGTGGACATTAGTCAGGTGAGATTCATGGATGAGCAGAACATTGATAGATGTATCCCCTTCCTAATTTTTCAACTAAAGAAATGAAAAGGACTAAATTGAGAAAATAGAAACTTACCCATAATGCTATTAGCATCCATCCAAAGCATAAACACTCGCAATACATTAGCAAAAGTCCGATAAAATTCGATACAATCTTAGCTATCATAAATATCTGCAATCAAGGAAAATAAATTCACTTTCGAAATCTTTCGACGAAATTAGGGAGCAGATGGAACGAAACTAAGAAATTTCAACAATGCAGTAGTTCTATTTTCTAAGAGTTAGCTTGTAATTTCCCGGGTGAACGTCTATCGGCACATATTTTCAAGAAATAATAAGCCATTAGCTAGTAAGTTTAACTTTAGTTCATAGGAGCCAGTAGGTTTAAATTATTAGTTCATAGGAATTCTTTCTTATTACATAGCGAGGTCAACTGTTAATCACAAAATGATCAAATACAGGAATCAATAACATCACAAATTTTAGGAAGTCTTTTTTCATAAATGTTTCGTCTCAAAAAGTTACGGACCACGTGCTCTGAACATAATCTGGCCCGTGAATCCTTGCTCGAGGGAGTTTGAAATTTGTTTTATTAGCTGCTAGCTGGTCTTTACGGATGGGGTGGTGGTGCTAAGTTTGGTATGTTAGAGGAGTTTCAGTTCTCTGGATACGTGAAATAGTACGATACATTAGGGAAATTTCAATTTTTTGGATATGTGAACTGTTTGATTGACCATAGTGTTCGAATTTCTACTATAGCTTTCAGTAATGAGTGATGATGTGTGGACAAATGAACAGTGGATCAGTTGATCGGGTCTGAGTAAAGTTCAGCGGAGTCCAAGCATTTTAAGTATGTGATATGATCAAATGATATTCATAACAGTCCCCTTTCTCTAAGATTTTCATTTCATACAGTTTTACTGATGGCACGACCGGTCTATTGCCCACTGAGGCCTATTTGTAGCCAAAATTCTCTACTGAAACATGTCATTAACTTTTGAAAAATACTAGCATTTTTTTTGTTTGGAATTGCAAAACTCTACTCAAGCATTTGAAAAAATTCAAGAGGTAATTGGATTTTAAATTAAGATTGCAAAAGTGAGCTCTAAACAATCCTGCATATTAAAAATTCTTAATTACAGATTTTTTGCTTAGCCTGAAGAACATGACAAAGTTTTACATTTAAATTTGAATAATGCCAAAATTTCTACTGAACCGAAAAATAATTAAAAAGGCAATACAAAGATTCTATTCATTGACCCTAAACAAATCTTCATTAACTATTTAATTGGTTTGGACAATTGATATAGCATTGCGGGTTAATAGGTTTTTGAATTCAAGTTTTTCCATCAAAAATTAAAGTTTATTCCGATATACAATTCCATCTTTATCACATTCTTTTACAGTATCAGTAAAAGCCTTACAAGTGTCTTAGCTCTTCAGCCAAGCCTGAAGAAACAGAGATTTAAGTTTTCTGTCTTCATTAAAGTAATCTAAGGGAGCATCATAGTTGAATAGCTGCAGTGTTAATGATGGTATAGGTCCTCAGCTCCTTCGATATTGAAGGAAAGTCCAGATAACAATAAATTTTTAATGACAGTAGTTTTCGACAAAATTCATGGATTAAAATAATATTAGAAAATTATAGAGATGAATACTTAATCTCTGACAGAAGTGTCTGGAAATGGGAAAAAAAAAAGTTACGGGCGATTGTGATTGCTTTTATTGTAATTGGTAGTAATCTAGAAGGCAAATTATTCACAGTATTTGCAGTATCTTTTACTAAATTACCAGAAAGTGGTATCATATTATAAATTAAGTTTAGCTATAAAATTAAGCAGAAATCTGCCGAAATTAGTAAATAAATTAAACGAAAACTAACTTACATTTCAGATTTGTCATCCACCAGACACTGAATTCGTCTTCGGACTCTAGCTATTTCATCAAAGTCTTTTTTATAACATATGGGACAATGTCGTTCTCTCATCAAACTGCATGAATTAAATTAGTAATTAGTTAAATATTCGCGTCTGTTCTTAAAATATTGATCTCAATATCGGAAGATTTTATAACGAGCAGAGGAACGTGTTTATCTTTATTTATAACTTGCGCAAACTTTACTTGTTCTTCGTTAATTTTTACTTGTTCAAAATTGAGGATAAAAGTTGTGATAAGAATAACTAACAACAGGCAACATAATCCAATACAACAATAAAGCGAGCCACCAATGCAGAGCAATAAGCCAAGTTTCGTGAATCTCATTTCAACCACCTGAGCATAAGCAAACCTTATCATTTAATCAATACTGCTTTTCTAGATGGTCAGAATGATGCTAAAATCATCGTGTATCCTCAGTTTTTTTTTCCAACAGAAAGGAAATTTTTACCAGATTGAATTGATTTGTCATCAGATTGAAATTTTTTTTTCAAAATTTTGTAGTAACTTAGAATATGGAGCACCTTTTCACCGCATCTTCGACAAGTTTTCGGTTCCTTATTACTGAAAAGAAGCCAACAAATACAGCACATTCGATCTGATGTTCCCATACATCAACGTCATAAAACTGACAAATGATTATTTCAGCTCATAATGAGCAGTATTTATACTGTGTGATGAAACATTTATAAGAAGTATATAAGCAAAAATCATTTAGCTCAGAAAATCATCAATTTATAAATGTTTAGCGTTCCCACTATCTTGATTATATTTCCTTGCTGTCTAATAAATGTAGAGTTCTGTCTAAGCCCTTACCAATAACACTTAATTAATTGTAACACGTAGATACGAGTTTCAAATGTACGTTACTTCATAGAATCTTAAGTCAGTTAATAGTACGTTTTAACTTAATTTCTCCGGCTGTATTGTGCGTAACTCTGCCTGCCAAAAACTAATCAGGTATATCAATTTTCTGTTATCCAAAATGTAAGGTAATTAATATGTCTATTATGGGAATGTTACTTAAATGCAATCTTCAGACCGTTCCAGAAATGATGCAAACTCATACTGTTATTAGGACTTTGAAGCAACCAGAAATCCTTACTCCAATTAAACAAAAGCACAAGGATGAAGCTTAGAATACCCACAAGCCTCACTCGCGATGAAGTGAAAGTTTCTCAGAAGTTTTTCATAATTATTGATCCCTTCCAAACAATTTGCTGCGTGTGATCGCTAACTTATCATGATTTATCAGCTGTATGCAAGGTCGCTCTTCGCTTTATGCTGTCCCTTCGTATCCATCGAAATTATCGTACAACATCAGTATAACTTACGCATTTAATAACACATTCATAATGTTCCAAACATATTCATAGCTTCACGTTGAAACATTGCGCTGACTTCTTAGTGACTTTTTTTATTTTTCTTTTTTAGTAATATAAATACGATTACAATATGTTCAATTATGTTTTAAAAACTGAACAGTGAATTAAACCACTTGATGAATTATCTAAATTATCAAAAGTTAATGTAAACTGACCTTCCTAAACCAAGAATGAACAATTATTTCTTGGCATCTGTTGAGAAAAAAGAAAATTAACTCCTTTTACATTTCCTAATTGCTTTCTTATTTGTCAAGTTGTTATTAGCTACTAAGAACGAATTTCTCGAAAGTTTTCATCAAATAAATTTTATTTTATACATTTAATACACTTACTTTTTTAAGTATCCGCTAATTGCTATCTTGCTAGAAAGCAAATAAATATTTGCCAGAAAAATAGGTTCTCCCCAAAACAAATTAACAGAAGTGGGTAAACTGAAATACAACAATCAGGAAACTATTTAAAATACGAAAATAAAAAAATAAATAAATAACGGCGCAAATATTACAATACCCGTGATTTTGGTGAAATTAAAGCATTTTTTTCTCCATATTTTTCTAATACAGAATATAAACGTTATTTACAGCAAGAAAAGAAAAGACCAGACTTTCTGGGACTTAAATCGTTTGCCCAAGGCAAAGAAACAGATGAAGAATAAGCAGCTTTCAAGGAGAGGATCGTTTTCAAATCATTAATGAAGATTCAGACTGGAGGAGATAGGAAAAGATAGGAAAGAAGGGAGTGTAAAATAGTATTTTCATTCCTTCTCTTTTTTCCCCGAAGAAAGTCTTAAGAAATCCGAACGAATATGGACCTAAGTGACAGTTTTAAACATGAAGTAGTGATAAAGTGATATAAATAGGAAAAAGAAATATGAACTATAGAGAAAAATAATACCATTTCAAAGCAAACCACAAACAACAAAACATACTGCCCTTAAACAAATAAATGGGTATTTGTAGATTTGCAAAAGGAGTGAATGAAACCCATAATAAAGAATATTTCCAAAACAGGCAAATATTTATTTGGGATCTTGAGAATTATTTGGAAGAGGAAGGGACTGATGAACTATCATTCGTAATTCTTTCATAAATAAAATCAATCAGACAAATAAAAAATTCAAACAAAATATTTCCTTAAAATTTTTTAGCTATTAAAACTTCAACTCTTGAAATCTACAATAAATAAATAAAAATTAACGTTGGAAGCAAAAAAGTATGATGAAAGGAGAGAAGGGAATCCAAGAAATAAGCTTTGTTTCCAGAAAATTCATTGCAAAACAAAAAAAAATGAATTTTTTTTACTAGATCCTTTACTAGATTCTAGTACAAAATATAAAGGCAGATAAAGAATACTTTTAAAAAGTATTTCAAAAAACTCGTTTAACAATAATAAACACAAAATTTCGATATATTAAATAAGCTTAGCAAAATTGTTCGTTAAACCATTTATTTAGTTAAGAGGCCTAAATCAAGAGCTTCACGTTCGGCCCACTCATCAATTGACTCTTGCGTTTCCAGCGGTGAATCATCTTCTGCATCACGCAAAGCATCTATTATAAACGAACCTGCAAAACTATTTTATTTTGTTTATTTCTCTATCAAACAAAGTTGTAATGAGAACAAGTAAGGAAGTGTGATTTGAATAAGAATTCTAAAGCTTCCGTCTCTACGGTAGATTACCGACTCAGAGAAGTTGGATGTGTAACCGTGACATTGCGAAAGAATAATTATAGCACTGCTGAAATCCGAATTGACAAAAGCAAAGGAAAATGATACAATAAGAGGAAACTAAAAGTATCCTTGAGGGTAAAATACTGAATTCAGTACTTCTAAAATCTTGTTAGCGCACAAACTATAACACTATAGCCTCGATTAAGTAACAGAGGAAAATGAGACAACTCACGATGGGTAGTCAATGCATCGAACTCATCGTCTGATGAACTTTCATCTGAATTATTCCCCAAATCTATGAAAGAGTCAAATAAGCAAATGGAAATCTTCAAAATTAAAAGGAAAGAATAATATTAAACAAGCAGTACATAATAAAAATCATTTCGTGGAAAAATTATGATGAAAATTTATTTTCAACTGTTCGTCCCAACTGTCTACGAAGCCATTTTAAAATTTTTTAATTGATCAATAAGTTATCTGCTCATTTATCCAATTTCTAAATTAAACAATAAATATCCCACCTCTCTCTGTATAAAAAATATATATATATATATATATTCTCTTCCACAAACTATCTCATGTTTATTTCTGAAGGCTGAAAATTTATGAAACATCTCGCTATACATATTAAGCACTAATACATACCAAGAAAACCAGAAGGACTTGACAATAGTTTTCGTGTTGCATCACTAGATGAAACGCTATAGTCGCTTGTATCCACTATCACACGGCTACTGTTAGTGCGTAAGGAGTGAAGGCTACATATCGTTCCCCCAATAACAACTGTGATTATCTGTAACCTTTTCTTGCTTTAATAAAGAAATTTCTCTGCTACGTACAATTCCTGAAAAGTCGAACTGAAAAGTGAGAAAAATACTGAAAACATGTGAAAATAAAGTGACAAAGTAAAAATCAGAAAAATAATAAAGCGAAAATCCAAATACACCAAGCAAGTTTCTAGACAGAAATAATTAAACAATTCAGGTTGAGAGTTGTCTAGGGGAATAACTTCCACTGCAGAAAAATAAATAAAGCAGAGGGAAAAATAACCTTCAGTTTTTGCAGATGTCCAAGCACTGGGAAAGCGTCAAGCAACGTTTGGATCGATTTCGAAGTTACCTGCAAGGAAAAATAGTTATATTCATCAGAGACACTCCATAATATTGGGGGGTTTTTTGATTTGTTAATCTTATACTAAAAACGGAGGCGAAATCTCCAACAATTGCGAGGAAAAATAAAATCCATTCAAACACAATTTCTAAGACTAATGGAACAGAGGGACTAGCCCAAAAATCAAAGGCAAGTAAAAGATATAGATAACAAACGAGAAGACATCCACTTAGGTCGACATGCTCTAAATTTTTCAGCGCAGCTAACGAACAAACGCCTTCATCACCCAAATATGTACAACATCGTGCTCGAATAATTTCCAGCTTAGTACAACCACAAGCAATTGCCGATAAAGAGCTGTCCGTTATCGCTGCCAATGAACTAATATCAAGCTGGAATAAATGAACAAATTAAATATCTAATTACCATTCTTGGTTACTTGCTCGACCTAATGATATTTAAATTCTAGACATACCGTTTGAAGTTCCGTCAAATTTCCAATCTTCATAACAACTTCTTTCGTTATTGTCACGTCTGATCCGGCATATCCAACAGTAAGTAAGCGTAAATGCGGGAGGTTAGCACAGATTTCCTCTAATACCTCATTCGATACCAATGAATTATAATCTAACCTGTAAATAAACCTCTGAATCAATTTAAATTTAAAAATTTTAAAAGTCAAAATCTGTGTGGAAAATCGAAAACTTCATTATTGGACCTCGACTTTCGGCTTAACAATAATAAGCTTCGAATAAAGTAAGCAAAAATTCCAGTAGAAAGAAATACTAAATTTAATACACTAGAAAAAATTACTTGGAATTTTAGGAAGCAATAAGAATATACTTACGACAGTTCACACAGACTGTGCAGTCGCAACAAAGCCATGAGACCCACTGAAGTTAAATTAGGAAAACAATCACCACACAATGCAAATGACTTCAAATATGATAAATTTCTCGATATTAAGCTGGAATTTATTAATTGTCATTAGCTGAACCAACTTTCGCCAATTAATTTGAGGCAAACTTTACTAATCTACTCAAATGTCACCATTTACTCCAGCTCCTCGAACGGATTTATGAATTTTTAATGCATAAGGGCATTTCCAAAACTATAATAAGAACATTTGCATCCCAACTATTATGGTAATGTCTTTTTTATTTCTTGCCTTTATTTATTTAATTTCTTTTGTTGAACTTTTTTGTAGCAATGGTAGCAAATTATGAATGTATGAATGATGAATGGAGATTTTATGTTCCAGTAAATGTAAGCAATAATATAAGTATGAAAACAGTTCACTTCCAGTGCAAGAATGAAAGAAATAAAATTAACTACAGAAGTTGAAGATTTGAATGCATATAAAAAAATATATGATAAGGAAATGATTTTCACTACCTGAGTATATCATCAGAAACTGATAGACAGGAACTTAATCCAAGTTCGGTAATATTAGGTGAGTTAAAGCACAATTCTTCTAGTGACTGTTTATCAAGACGATAGCAGCCATCAAGCAAAATCTGGAAATGCCCTCAAAGTATGAACAAGATAAAATCAGAACATCAGAACATACCTTGAGTAAACGTAGTATTTAAGTCACAAACTAAACTAGACAGCAGTTATCCTACAAGAGAAGATTTCTTGCACATTAAAAGTTATTTAATGAATTAATTATTATTACAAAACAAATAATGCTTCACCTTTTCCAAAGAGTCACCAAAAAGCCGGAAGCAACGACCTTTGAATCGCCGACAGCCCCGAAGATCTACTTCACGCATATTCACACCTACTGGTTTGAACAGGTACCACAAAGTTTTGTCGCTTACATTAACCATATCTGTGTAAGTAACAGAGCGCAAATTCAGAAGTGGTTCACCAAATGTACGCACTGCTTGCCAATGACCGTTGAGTCCTGACAAATTTACCTAAAATAATTCTATGAGCTGGTAGAAAACAAATGAAGTAGACGCACCCTAAAAATATGGACAAATCCAGTATTCAACTAAAAGAAATAATTGGTGACCGAATAAAGATACAATGGAAGCAGTTCATTTAGAATTATCAAAATTATCCGAGTGCACCAGCCTTTTTAATGATGATGGTTTTACGGTTTTTCAGAAGAAACCGACAATGCACTGCTCAAAGATTCGCTTATTAATCTATAGTAAGTGCTAGTACCATATTTATATTAAAAAAAAAAAAAACAACTGAATAAGTTAATTGAGATAAATCTTAGGAATTATTGGAACTTGGCTTCTCACTTCACTAAATTTGCAAAATGTATCAGAACTGAAAGTAAAAAATTGAAAATCTTTTAAATTTACTTCTTCTAAATTTGGACATGAAGATGAAACAATCTGAAAAGCATGTCCATCCAGCAAATGGACCACTCCGGATAAATCCAGAAATTTCAAATGCACACCACAACGGGATAAAAGTGCCTGTATCAAGCGTAAATTTCTTAATTTTAAAATCATAAAACGAAGAAAATTTCATAAAAACTTCAAGAGAAGGAATCATAGTAAGCAATTTTTTTTTGTTTAAAAAATTTTAACTTCGAAAAACTCCATATTTCATTTTGGAAGACGTAAACGGTATAATTTCAGAAACAGATGTTAAGCTGACATTTTACCTTTAGATGACTATTTCGAAGAGGATTTGATGGAGAAAATGCACATCCAAAACTACTGTCACTTGAAAATGATAACGTATCGCTTGATTTCCAACTCTGTAATGAAAAGAATAGCTAAAAAAACCAAGATGTCAGTTACCTCACTTATTTTTGAAAACTAAAGAAAAAACCCTTCTTCAAAAAAACATTACTTATTTTGGTGAGGAAAGGAATTCAATGACCGATAAGGACTAAACCTAATGTACGACAAAGAATCTCTCAAATTAGAAATACCTAGGATGGCTTCCATTTCATAACCAAATATGAGACTCCAAATCTCTAGCTTCAAGTCACACAAAGAATTTCACTAATAACAACCTTGTTCCTTTGCTTCTTCGCTTTCTATTTTTTTTTTCCTATATTTATTAGTCAGCTGCTTTCTCTTTAATTAAAATTCACCTCAATAAACATCATGATATGAAAAATAAGCTTTCAGTATCCCTTCAGTATACGCCAGCACATTAGCGAAAAGTTCTATGATCTAGTGTCTGAATATCTATGCAAATAACTCAATAGAAAAAGGGAAGAAATAAATAAGATTAACCTCAATGGATGACTCCAGGAAACTTTTGCTTACTCGTTCTAACCGAATTCTATCCTTCGGTGGTAAATACGATAGGATTAACGTGAGGGGCCTTCTGGGTAGTACTGACAACGATAATCGATTCCCAAACTGAAAATATTTCAATGAAAGGTTAGAACTTCAGGAAAATTTCTCAATTAATTATTATGTATAGACAAACATCTTGACCACTGGATCGAGTAAAGAAAGTATATGCCCATACTCGGTTGTACTGGATATATGAGGCAAAACGCAAACAATTACAAGAATTTTAGAAGTCCCAATGTCCTTATGATGAAAAACATGTTTTGCGGTAAAAAAATCGTTAAAAATTAAATTAAGAAGGAACGAACCAACGACACAACATCTGCCAACGTACATAACGTTGTGCTTCGTGATGCGGCCGTTGCCAAGTTGTTTGAATGATCTTCTGAAAAGAAAAGTGTCACTTGCAACATAAGAAAAAATTTCAAATAATTAAATAATGGATGTATGTGGAATTTTACTTTTTTAAAATCTTGAACTATATTTAATGATAACTGATCCAACCACCACTAATTCGTAGTTTTAAAGAGACTTTACACTGATTAAACGGACATTTATCTTATCGATTCCTTCCTCTTTTTTTCAAATAAGGCCAGTGAATTGTTGCTTGCACAGAAGAAACCATACTCTATCATCAACTGAGAACATAAATTTTTTGAGCATAAAGAAAGGAAAACTATGATTAACCAAATCCAATTTTGCAATAAATATTGATAGCATAAACCTGGGCACGAAGAGACGTCAGTTTCAGTTGAATTTCCGACAACACTCTTCATCTTAATTGACAACTGAAAAGAAAAAAATGAAAATCCAACACACAGTATATCGTCCTTTCACTGTTGTCATTTATATCTACTGAATTTTTATATTTCTGAGAATCAACGAGATGTTTTTCTTGACAAGGTAGCAATTTCACTATAGCCTGACAAATACAAGTTGAAACATGCCTTGCACAATATGAACTACCATCTTTCACCAATATATTTTGTTAAGAGGTCAGTTTTACCACCGTTGGGGAAGCGTTATCGCTCCAGTGTGGCCGTATTTTGCTAATTGCTAATGGAGATTTTTTTGGATTTCTAAACACATTTTACACAAGAAAGCTCTCTTCGCAGGGCTGAACTGATAGACATTCAAGACCGACGAAATGTTTTTCTTGGTAAGACAGCAGTTTCACTACAGCCTAACACACACAAGTTGAAGCATCTTTTGCACAATATGAACTACCATGTAAAAAAAATATCCTTACTTGTAAAAAAAAAGAAGCAAAATTCAGGGAGTTTGGATCTTTCTCTTTAAATAGATGAGACCGCAAATAAAAATAACAAAAATTTCTGATCATTTTGAATGAATCAATAAGTGATTCACAAAAACCTGTATGGAAAATTCTTTTTAGATTTATGCAAAAAAGAGTCCTAGTAATCTTCATTGTAAATCTTATTGAAATAAGAAATAATGTTTATCAGTTCTTACTGCACTTTTGGATGATAATCCTAAGGATATCACAGAAATTTCCGATATTTCCGATAACACAACAAATTTACGAATTTTTTTTTAATTTGAAAACTGAACTGAGAATAAATCCTGAAAAAAGTTATAAGTTATGACAAGTTATGACTTACGCCAGAGATCAACATTATTTGATCGTAGAACTTTAATTCATCTGCAGCTGCATTCTTTGCTCGCTCTGCACCTTCAGTGCTTCTGAAAAATTGATCTAAAATGGAAACTTTTCACCTTCCAATATTTTCTTGATCTGTGAAACTAAAAATTTAACATTTCAAAACTGAATTTTATAGAGCTCAGCATGGTTCGAAATATTCTCCGACTAACTTGAACGTAATATAGGCAGTCAAGCTTGATCGGGATTTCTTTGGTAGTGTAGCATAGGGTGACTGTTGACGTTCTTCCGATGGTATATAACAATTCGCAATCTTAAAAGGACAAAGGACTCCATTAAGGGGTAGTCTGTTTGCGTTTCAGCTGATTTCTTGAAGAAGAGCTAAATTGCTCAGCGTTAAATAAAACAAAAAAATTGTCATTAGATTGGAACCATCTGGTTCAGTTACTCTCCGCAAATATTAATATAATTAATTAAGATTCACAGTAGCAATAAGTTAAATTCATCAGGAACAAATGGAAATTCATACAAGTGAAATGTTTTGAAGTTTCATTTTTTTTTTTTTTAAACTAACAGCTTCAAGAAAAAATGAAATATGATTCTTCTTTTATTATAACATGGTGGTCCTGGTCCCTTCATGATTCACTTCGAATTTGACAGTAATGAGATACTAAAGGTTTACTAAAGTAATTCAACATGATATAACGTTGACAAATATTAAGTAAGACGCAGTAGAATAACTGCAGATTTTAAAAGAGAAGACATAAATCAGAAATATATATATTAATGAAGAAACTTACAGGGCCGAATTTTGAGAAAAATGATTTGAGCTGATTAGCTGTAACACGTCGAGAAACGTTGGTGACGAGAATTTTTCGGTCTTCATTTTTTGTCCTTCGACGTGAGCTACCACGTCGTCTTATCCTCTTCGAAGATGTTGATACTGCTATATTAGAATTCAAACCGTCAGAAATTCATGAGGCAAGTCCATAAAATGTACCCAGCTTTAAGAACCAATAAATAAGAAACATTTGTAAGGAAATCAAGCGGAGAAAATTACTACAACCGTAGGACAAAAAATTCTTACAATCGACTGAATTAATAGTTTCTTCATCAGACATGAGCATAGGTAATAAACGTCGGTATTTCAGAAACTCGACCGCAGAATGAGACCATGTACGTCTAAATTAATAAAAGTGAGTGGTTGATACATTTTCAAACAAATTTTTATGAAACAGTCTCCCTGGTTAATACCAGTAAAACCACCTGAAATTGATATACTGGATTAATACCAGTTAAATAACACTCTTTTATATGAATATCAAGTGTCTCAAATAAATCTTAGTCACCCAAGCTTCGCTAATTATGTTACAAGCTCAGGAAGCAAGCATTTATCCTTGGACTCACTAACAATAACCATAAAAACCGTTCATTACATCTCCAGATATGCCTACTGATCCGCCTTCATTACATTATTACATTACATCTAAAATACATTAATTACTGACCAACAATGTTAATAAAATTCAAATTATCACCAATAAACATTAGATCACGTAGTCTTCTGTAAGATGCTACCATGATCCTTAAAGACCAACAATACGTACCTTAACCTTCCAATACTGAAGAATCTGGCTCGTGTAACAAAATTTTGAAATGTCTCCGAGAGATCATTTAGACCACGATTTTCTAAATTGTAACCATGAAGGCGTCGTAGTGTTTTGAACATTGCCTAAAGCAATGAATACCAATAATTTACTCAGCCAAAAATGTTGTATAAATGAGTTAGAATCAGTCTAGTAAAGGCTGGACTCAAATTGGAATCAATCAAGTAAAGGCTGCGCTTAATTCCAAATTTGCTAAAACACTGCATTGTGTTAATTAAATCATATTCACTGGACTGAATTAAAGTTTTTAAGAAACATATAGTAAGACCAATTTATACTTACCGCTGGTCTCGCAAATGTACAGACTTCACTCCGGAAATCCATTATGAATTGCAGTTAAGACCCGAGATTACTAAACTTTCGATTTTTTGTTAACTAACTGGTCGTGTAATTATAACCGCTTTAATATCTGAAATATATATTTGATAATTTAGCATGATCAAATATAAACTGCTCTTAGATTCTTTTTTAATTCACGTTCACTGGTAAACAGAACTTAAATTTGATTTATTCACATACTTTGACTTCATTTCCTTCCGTTCTGGAGCAAAAGAGTTTTAGCAATGGAAAAGAGTGACGTTTACAGATATAAAGTCCATTACAAATGCATAAAAATACTAGACGCCACACCTTCCTATTTCAAGTAACATGTCCCAGCACTAAATATTTTCAGGGAGTATGCGAAAAATATATTTACTAAACAAAAGACTTCACGCCCACGTACGCACGTACGTAGCGAAAAAAGAAAAGTAACGTAACAAACATTTCCGCTCATTCATAAAAATAAACACTGCAATTAAGAAATTCCATACATCGTTCCAGTTAAAGCAAAATTTGATCCATCCACAAGCCAACTTCACTCCCACACACCTCCCACTTCTACTCTAACAATGCAAAACAAAAGAAAGGCACGGAGCATTTGCATAGTGTGGCCGTGAAAATTTTGTTTTCATTTCCCGACTCTTCTGTTTTCGATGGTCTGCTGTCCTTTCATCGTTTCTAAACTTCTCGTTTTGCTTGGAATTTACACTTTATTTGCTGGCGATTTGCCAGTAGCCCACCTATTATCAAAGTTCGCGTCACGTGCGTGTACTAGGAAGCGTAGATGGCGTTCATATTCAATAGCATGATCTTTTCATCTTGTTTCCTACGCCTTGTTTAGTTTGAAGCATTAGACACCACTTATGATTTGATAAATGTATAACTTTACCATGTGATTTTTTGTTTCCGTCGTTGCGTTTGATTTATCTGTCTATCTCTCCGTCTTATATAATATATATGATGATGAATTATTGCTTGTTAACGAGGAGATGACGTTGCTGTTACACATACAGGTATAGACCAAATATGAATGGAGTAGACACCAGCACGTTGGAACCAGATGATGGACAGAGATCAGTGCGAAAGTGCTAGTATAATAGATACCTAACAGCAAATATAGCTTTTGGTGGCTGTTTAGGATTATTCCAAAATGTTTTATTTTCATCCCTTGTGCCTTTTTCATTCTGTGTGCTTCATGCTCTATTTGAAGGAGCACGTTTTGTATCTTATAATTTTTATTGATGTCAAGTAGAATAAGTACATAATTGCTTGAGTTTCAAAGTAAAAAAATTGTGTAATTTCTTGTGATTTCAAGCAAATGAGTTTTTTTAAACCGTAAATTCATTAAACTTATGTAAATTCATGAATATGTATTTCGCGCGCAGACTGCGAATGTGAATTCATTAGAGTTACCAGTTTTCCTGATATGTAACACTTTGGATGATGCTTCAGGTTTTTTTCAAAATGGTTGATATTGATAAAGAATTTCCGAGGAAATGGCCATTTGGCGTAGTTATGACTGCTCAGTGGGTTAGTTTTATATTAATTTTGGTGTATTTTGATCATCCGATTTCTTTTACTTAACTTAGGGAGCACTTATTTTCTTTTTTTTATATGTAATTCAGACAATTCTGTATCATGAATTTTTCAGAGTGAGGTCTTCATTCTTTGCTCTTTTTAAAATGGTCCTAGCAAGTTCATGTGTTTTTTAGTTTGGTTGTTTTGTACTGCTGGTCATTTTATACTGCTCGCCGTATTACTACAGTGGAACATCGTTCGTATTTTTCTGCGCTTGGACAATATTTCTTGTCGGCTTACTTACATGGATTGTCCATTTACTTGGCTTTCAACGACAAGTATTCAATATCGGACAAATGTCCGCATTTATACCATTTGCTCTTTTAGTAAGTTTATTCATCTTCCAAAAGTTAAGAATACATGGTCATTATAAAATTTCAAAAATAGATTTTAACTTATTCATTACTTATCTCTTGATGATAAATAGTTTCGGTATAAGCTGCCTCTTAATTCTCTCTTCCATTGCCATTGGATGATACATAAGGAGATGCTGAATAAACGAATTTTTTTTGCAAGATTGTGGCAATGATTTTTTTTTTAAGGAAACGAGCGTATGAGAATTTTTTATTTTATTTTATGCAAGTGCGAGAAAGAATTTCATTTCAGCTTTTTGTCTATTCGTTACTGTTTTTCTTCTTCTTCTGTATTTCGGCGTTAGTTTGCATAATTAGTATGTTTTCATCGATTGGGTATGCTGCCAGCCTCTTCTTCGTTTATCTTTTCGCCGCGGTAAGTTTTAGCATATATTTTAGCACTTTGTAATTACGCCTTTTTTCAAATTTCAAGATATGAATTATCAAAATTTTCAGTTACTTTGCCTCTTTTGTGCAGCAATGTGTGGTTACCTGGCAATTCTACTATATCGTGCCACTCCAAATGGACTGCTTCTAAACTTGAGAACGGTGATAATTGAAGGTGATAAGACAAGCACAATTAGTACCGCAACTGCTACATCGTCTCCCGGAGTCTATCCTCAGGGTACCAATCCTGTATAATGTGGGAAGTAGAAACTATATGGGGTAAAAGAAGTTATTCCAAATAGTATGTGAGGGCATCATATTTTATAAGTTGCCTCTATCTGCTTCGTGTAATGTCCTCACCGTAAGATTCCAAGTAGCAATCTTGAATTTAAGTAATATCTTTCTAAATTAATAAGATTGGCTTGTTTGACATCTGCACCTCCGATAAGAGAGTTTGCAAAAAAATTTCCTGTCGGAACTGAAAGACTGTTTTTATTGTTTTTAAAGATTTCCCAAAAAGTGTTTAGAATTGTTCTCGAAAGTGCTTCCGATAATCATAATTAAGGTAAATGGCTGGGTGATTGTGACTTGCATGCTAATTTTCATGGACATTTGTTATTTCTGTTTTTTTTTTTTTAGGATCTGAGCTATCAAATGATTTTTGCATACTTCAACTTTTTAAGCACCCGCGGATTACTAAATAGTGTTTTTATTCGGTCAATTACTCTAGAGTTCATATATCTCGCTAATGTATAATGATTTTTTGCTTACTTCGCTTGTAGTTCAATAAATTTGGCTGTATTATGTAGTAACAATTCTTTTTGATAACTTACTTACTTTTATTGATAAGCCCTCATAGATGGTTTGATGAGTCCTAGTTGTATTTTGACTAACACCCTGGTTTCATCATTGTACGCTCGTCGTAATATTTCTTTCAAAGTATTACTGAAATATCATTGTCGCATGTTTATTAAACCGTTGGTTTATCTGCTTTTCACAATCATGTTGCATAAGAGAAAAATTGCATTTGTTGTAATGCTTTGTGACTCAGTTTTGGGTTCAGGTTCATTTTCTTTCGCAGGATGAGTTGAGGTAGATTGTTTGTAACAGATTTTCGTATGGCTTTTATCTTATAATTGTTTATTTTTTCCATACATGTTTTTCTTTGATGGTAGCAACGCAAATTTATTAATCTATTTTACTTAAAATTATTTCTTAAAAAATCCCAAGAAGTTGAAATGTAATTTCAATTTGAACATATTTGGAATCCTACCTCATTTACGCTTCGTAACGGTGTTTCAAATATTTATAACGCTTGTAAGAATTCATGAGAGCTTATACTTGGTTGAATTTTAACTTTTCTTGCTGAAATTTATAACTCATGAGGGACAGATGTAGATTTTTAAATATATATGGTTGTTTTACTGGTCCACCATTTAAGTTCAGTGAAACATACATTCTTCACTTTGCTCTGAATGTAGAAACTCCAGAACGTGTTTCATTGCTTCTTATAATCTTACTACTTTTTCCACTCGGAATTGTCGCCCAGCTAATGCTACCACATTATTTCTTAGTGATACTCCACTGTAACTGCTTATTTTGCATCGTCGAATATTTTTACTCTGTTTTAATTTCAGTTTTGATGTTCATCGCTTATAGTAGTCTATGTATGTTCGGTGTTTTGCTATTGCCACTCAAATTTACTTAAATATTTTCTACAATTCATACTTATACTATTATATTTACGGAGAAGAGTTTTGAAAAGTGTGAGTGCAAGCTGTACATTTTTTTTTTTTGTTTTAAAATGAATACGTATTGTTATCTGTCGTACATTCGCTTCTCGCAAATCGAATAAATTGATGAAAAAAATTGTTTTTTCGGGACTAGCAAACTCGAAAAAGAAAACAAGAATTAAAGCATAAGAAAATATGATAAATTAGGGCGAGAAGAAAGAATTCACTAGAAGAGGTAGCAATGACACTTGTGATATAGCATTTCAAAACTGAAACTGATTGAACAAATGATTGTCTAACGGAATTGTAGTACGCGAGTAGTACTGCAGCAGTCGTTTCCACTTCTTTAATACACAGGTGTGATAAGTGAGGCCAGTTTTTTTGATTACACAGAAGTGACACAGTCGATTATGTACTCCCTCACCACGAGCATTTACTAAATGTCTAACATATACTGAGCTGAATTTCAGCTGTGTAAGTATGAGTTTAGTAAAAGCGCTTGGAGTGTTACATATAAGAGTTTAGTTAAATTGGATGTACTAAAGTAAACTTTGCGCTAAAGTTTACCACTGTCAACTGCATTCTATTCCAAGTCCAATATGTTCCTCATATCTAGTTTCTGAATGTTTCCCAAATTTGTTGGGAGATAATTTGAAATGTAAAATCTCAGCATTGCTGGGAATCCTGGCAAATTATCTGTGTGTGAATTGGAATTTAGAAAAAGACATAATGCAGCTGGTCATCCATCCTTTTTCCTTTTAATCGAAGGAATAATTTATCTAACAAAGAAAGTGAATCAAGAAACTTATCAATAACATTTTGTTATCAGTTATCAGAAAGTAGTGATGATCTGAAGTTGTTTAACATCTTTTCATTACTTTTGTTTGTTCGTTTCTTATTTCTCCAAGTTGTAGAAGTCTTCCTGATAGTGATAACTAATCGCTTCGTTACACTTTTTAAGAAGCTAACAGTACGCTCAATTTTCTGCACCTATTTTCTGCACTTATTACATTGTTTTAATTCTTATTAATTGAGCCTAAGCTAAAGCTTCAGTTTATTTTCTTATACTGAAGTAATAAAATTCGCAGTTAGCTTTTGAGTTAGCTCTAACCTTTAGAATTAGAAGTTAGCCATTTACACAATTTTCTTTTCATTTCACCTTTTTTTTCCGCTCGAACTTCACCATAACAACAGTTAACACTATTGCTAAAATTTCATTCGTCGGAACTTCATTATTTGTATTGAAAATTCGAAATGGTAAACTTTTACATGCAATAAAAAATATTAACAAAAAAAGACAAGAAATTATTTCTGTAGAGTTAATACTACAAATACAACGGAAAGTAAGATTAAGATGATTAAAATCATTATAACAATGATGATATCGGATCTGCTCAATTTCGATTCACGTGACGTATTACTTTGTTCATCGGTTTTTCTCACCATACTTTTCACTTTAGTTGAATACCGAGTTAACGTATGGTAAGGTATCGCTTTCTGATTCTTCCTTTCGTCATCTGATGAATCTGTCACTGTTATCCTGTTACGTCTGCGAGTTTCTTTTACCTGTCCATATCTTGACTGATTTCCTTCAACTCTTTCCCTAGTATCTTCCATCGTCTCAATCCTATTATTACTAGAGTGAATACTGTTAGCAGTACTACAACAATTAGCAGTGATTGCTCTTGTTGTTGTTGTTGTAATAGCAGTGGTAGTTGTTGCTATTGCTGAGGTTGTTGTTGTTGTTGTCGTTGTTGATGTTGTTGATGTTGTCGTTGTTGATGTTGCCGTTGTTGATGTTGTCGTTGTTGATGTTGTCGTTGTTGATGTTGTCGTTGTTGTTGTTCTTCTTGGTATAAAAATTTTGCGTTTAAAAAAATCTTCTGGTATATTTATCTGTGTTGAAACGGGATCGAAGTCATTTAATAAAACAAAGAAAGAGATAATAAAACAACCAAACGACACAAACATTTTCCAACAACTGATTAACTAACTTCTTCCTTGCATATCTCCAGTCGAGCTTCTTATTTTTCCAATATTATGCATAAAGGAATTTCATATATAATCACAGATTTCAAGAAAGGAAAGAAAGTCATTTAGAAAGACGTGAATATTTCGTATACCGAGAAAAGTCCCGCTCGAACTGTTTGGCCCACATAAAATTAATTAGCTTTATGGAGCAATTTTCAATGCTCAGTTATTTAATCATTAGGATTCATTCCAAGAAAATTTATGATATTTAATAGTTAGTGCTTGTTTCTTGTTACCACGATTTTAAAGAATTAAGAATCAAATGAAATATCATCATTTAAAGAAAAAAACAGCTTGACGAAGTTTTGCTTGATCAACCTTGCTGAAAATTATAGATGAGAAATTCGCTTTAGATGGTTAGGTTAAATTAAGAATTTACTGATTTTGGACTTGTTTGATTACCTTTTATGATGTAGTGAGAAAACAAAGCCATCAGCAGCCGTTCGATTAAAAGATAAATTAATTAATTGAAATATTTTCGGTGCTTTCTTTGTAGTTACTTTTGTTAAGCGTCAAAAGTATTACTTTCTTTTAGATATTGTTCTTCGAAAGCTGTCAAGAATTTCTCAGTCAGTTCTTGACCAACAGCGCTATTCAGTACAAAACTTTACTTTTTACATCTGTGAAAGGATCGCAAACATAATTCTTGTCCGTTTTGATTTCATACTAAGGAAATATGAAAATTAGGCAAGAAGGTATCAAATTAAATGTTTGCTGTTTGGCAAAATTGCTAATTAACGGGTGATATTTCATTCTGATAATTATTCAAATTATAGCAATCAAAAATTGTTCTGGTAGTTTTAGGACGTCGAAATTAAAAGTAAAGCACACTTGATGAACTTCAGTAATAGATTGAAATTTATTAAACGATTTAAACAAATGGATGATTTTTAGAATAATTGAAATTGAAGTTGTATTTGAATAGAAAATATGTATGAATACACTTATGAACTGATTATTATTACGATTTAATGAATATTAATGAAAGACAGTTAAAGAAGAAGAATATATGGCATTAATAATTTGACATTGTTGATGATGATTATTATTGAATTGATGCTTTACTTTTAATAACTTTTTGTCCCATATCTCATATGGATAAAAAGTTATTAGTATATATTTGAGTACCATTTCTGCTCGGCTATTTTGCTTTTTGCATGCTTCTGTTGGTAACATATGAGAGTTTCGAAATAAATCGAAATTTAAAATTAAACTAATTAGTTTAATTCTTTCACATGTAATAAAATGTATATTACATGTGAAAAAGTAAGATTCAGATTGATTATAATTTAATTTGTGATTTAGTTAAAAAGCTGAGTATGATTTGTGAATTAATACGAATTTCATCAAATTTCAAATTTCGACTGAATTCAATGTAGAAATTTAAAAAAAATCTCGTCGTACTTCCAGTTTTATTTGAAAACGTTTAGGAATTATCAAATACAGATGAATGATATCATTTCTTCTCCAAAGTATTTAGTAAGTGGAAATGGAACTGCAGTGAATTTTTGAATAGATATCTATTATTATTTTGACCCTTAACCTTCTCATTTTCATTAAATATTTGAATATAGTCATAACGCAGAAATTTTCGTGGCTTGTGGAGTGTGAACACACTAGATTGATCATTAATATTATTCAAATATTTAGTGAGAGATTTGATGATTAGATTGATCATTAATATTATTCAAATATTTAGTGAGAGATTTGGTGATAAAGTTAAGTTGATATCGTTTTTCATTATGTTCATTTTTATTTTCAAATCTAAGCTGATATTCTAAATTAACATGTTCACTAAGGTTGTAACTACGATTTTCTACGATTTAAGTTATAAATGCGATAATTGCAGGAAATTCAGAAAATATAACCACTATATTAGTAGATTGGTCAGTAATTAGCAGCAACTTATTTACAGTTTTCAATAGTTTCTCCTTCGAAAAAAAAACTTTTATGTCAACGAAAACGTTAATCATACAAAGATGATTAGGAAGTTTTCTGACTAAAAAGGTTTACAAATTTTCCAAAAAATTCGGGGAACACTAAGAATTTATGGAGATATTAAAAGATTTGCACTGAAAGTTTTTTTTTTTTTTTAGGTCTATTCAGCGCACTTTAAAGTTCAATTCTTTCGCGACTTTTTTAGTCTATCTTAATGATGATCAGTGTATTAGTATTATTAGCCAATACCTCACTAAAATCTAATTTCTATTTACATCGCAAAAACAGAACCACGAAAATTATAAGAAGGCAGGATATTTATGGAAGAAACTTCCTCATAATGTTATCCCAAAAGGATTATCCCTTTTCCGGTATGGATTTGAATCGCTATGCAAATATTGTTTTTCTGCTTATATAAGTTAATTCCTTTAAGTACAATCATTTCTAATCCGAAATTCCGATTATTTTAATTTAACTAATTTTAATTATCAAAATTTTAACCTTTACGTCCTACTGCTACACTAATACTAATATTATTTTGTGTTAATTTCCCTTCTCTGAACAATTTGCTGATTTTAATCTGCCTGTTGAATAAATGTTTTTTTATTTCTGCTTATTAAAATTTTTCTGCAAGAAAAAAAAGTAATTAAACAGAAGTATGAAAAGATATAAAATGCTTGCATGCATTTCGATCTAGATTTGAATAAAAGTTAAGAAATTTTTGAAAACACTGGTCTAGGACCCTGCTAACTGTGGTCAGTTTTAATGATGATTAGTTACATAGAGAAAGTAATGAAATTTGGAAAAAGAGATTTGCAGTCTGATCGAAATTATACTCAAGTATCCAAAGCTTTTTTTTTCAATTTCCCAGCACTCAAAATACATCAATTCGAGATTTTAATTAATTTAAGTAGCTAACAAAATTAAGTAATCTGACAGATCGAATTACAAAAAAGTGCAGCAAATAATTTAAAATCTTAATTAAATTTCAGAATGGAAATTTTCAAATCTGTAAATTTATGAAACTAATTTAGCATTTCTTTGAAAGTGTTCCTGCACTTTGATTTTTAAAACAACATTTATTAGTCTTGAAATGACATTTATTATCGAAAATACGAATTTTCGAATGGATGGTTTATCAATTCGCTCTCATCCGTAACAGTGAAATTGCAGAAAAAGTAAATGTTGTGGAGAAAATTTATTTATTTAAAATTTGTTTCGAAATATGAAAGCCTTAGACTTCTCTCTTTCGATTACAAAATTTCAGTGTTAACTGATTAATAAAATGACATATCACTTACACATACATTATCTACAAGCAGCAATGCAGTAATAAAGGATAATAAATACATTTTTCCTCATCCGACGTAAATTGACTTAGACAAATTTCATTTCGATTTGAACTGATTTATGCAAATTTCGTTTTTTTTTTTTTTTTTTTTTTTTTTTTCTTTTTAAATAATAGGTTTTTTCTTCTGTGTACCGCTTTAATAAAGTGTGGAAAGTTGAGGAAAAAAGAACAGCGTGTAAGTTTGATGACAAATTCTCTGAATTTTCATTATGACAATTACTCCTAATTTCTAATTTAAAGTGTCAACTACTTGAATCTAAATCAAGTTCAGCTCAATTCAGTTTTGGTTTGAATGAATTAAATTCAATTCAGGAAGTCTGCTGCCTAAAGAGCGATAGCACAGAAAGGATAAACTAGCTGATTATGCTTTCAAAGTTTTGCAAAGAACTAATTTTCAAGAAACCACCACTCTTCATGATCTTTACAACAATTAATTGGCACCAAAAAAATATGATCAAAGAATGAACTAGCAGCAAAATTTCTTCGGAGAAAATTTTTGAAATGCTAATCATTTCCAGTTTCCTTTTCTTGTACTGAACGAGAAAAAGGAAATGAATTTTTGCTGAATAATGCTTTAAATATTTCTTTTCTTTTGAAAAAAGAGGCTTTTAAAAACGCTTAGAAATTACATTCAAAAGAGTTGAAATACGAAATTTAGAACTTTCTAACCAAAGGATCTGCTCAGCCCGAAATGATCAGAAATTGGAAGACGATAACAAACTATAATTAAAGCAAAATATATTGGGGTATCGCGGATTTTTTCCTCGGAAAAATGGAGCAATCGTCGAGATACACCGCTATGTGCTATATTCACATGTAACCACTGATGATGCAACACTTCGACTGGACGGATATTTGTCAAAAAATGCACTTCGTGATGGTTTCAGTAATACGGTAGAAATTAAAGAGACGAAAAATGACTCAATAACGAGCACGAAATTCTTCCAAACTGCAAAAAAAAAGAAGAATTAAAATTCTAACATTCAAATTTTAAATTTAACTGAAAAAATCGTAGAATCAGTAAACTTGAACGATGTCCATCTTTGGCAAACAACTAATTGCATATGTAGAAATTTGAAATTTTATTATAAATAAGCATTAGATGAAATCTTGCTTATCAAATTTAAAGTATTTTTTTTGGAGAGGGGAAGAGGCAGCTCTTTTCCACCGGTAATAAATAATATCTGGAAATCATCTTTTTCTGTTTTATCCCAGGATCATCATATTAGTTTCATAGTTACTCAAATGATATTCTATGATCGAGAATTGGAAACGACGACCGATCATTGACTGAATTTTATAACCTTATCACAGGATCAATTGGCCATAAAGTCAGTCCTACAGTGTCCATTTACAATCGCTGATAGTTCATCTTTTCATCTTTTACACGGAAATGTTAGCTGCTAAAATTTTCCTATATATTTAGATCAAAATACAAACAAAAAGCAGTTTCAAGTGAGGGTAATGTGGTACCACAGCCAAATATACCAGCTCGTGCCAGAAAATCAAAAATTGGCTGTTGTAAGCCATAAAACATGAAATAGAAATCGAGCAGTCGAAATACGACGATATAACGATACGGAATGAGTTCATCCTGTAAAGTGGGTTTCTGTTCAGTTTTGGTTCTCATTTCCGGTATTTTTCCTATCGATAATGCAAGTTACTGTCAATAACTGCTAATTAATGAATTGAGTAAAAGGAAAAAAGAACTATCTTCATTTCAGCAGATTTCGTTTTGAATGGTTCTCATTCCAAGGAGAAAAAATCAAAAAAGAAATAACTTACCAGATTTGAAACAGTTGTCACAAGTATATGTGTACCGTATATACCGATCAGTAGTGATGGAAGTGAGATGAAATCGAGTATTTTTAGTGCTCTGAAAAATGAAACGATACTTAATAAGTGCTAACGTGCATGAATCCCCTCAAGTTTTAAATATTTTATGTATTTCTAGTTCACTGTAAAAACTCTAGCTAGAAAAAGTGTTTGAAGAGACAAAAATATTTGCATTTGAAATCAGACTTACATTATAGCGCCATCTTGATATTCAAAGTAAAGTATTAAGCTTAGAACTGTAAATATAAGCCTGATGCACGGAGCCTGAAAGACCATCATTTCACAAAACCGAATTCGACCCCTGAAACAGTAATCTATCATGTATTTGTGATCAATATTTTGGATTTCGATTCAACTTTAAAATGATGAACCATTTGAATTTAAAACTAATAAAAATAAAAGGTACCCTGAATTAGCAAGATTGTTGATATGATTAAAAAAGTGGTAACAATTAACAAGATTAACAAGAAGAACAAGTGTTTCTTAAAAAAAGTTTCGACAAGTGAATAGAAAATTTATTTCATTAAAGATATATTTAAGCTACTAAGGAGCTATATTTGGCTGTAACGAAGTTTCTACAGAATCACTCGTCGAAAGTCTTGAATGGTCCAAGCCTGATAACAGCTTAGCCTGGTCTCCAGCCTTCACTAATGTATCCGACAGATAGAAAGTTACAATGCCATCCGTTGCATTGATTTAGTTAATTTCAGATTATTAGTGGTCTAGACTTCTTCCATGACAATGTAACAGAACCATAATATTCATAAGAGTAAGTTAACATGTAATAATTGAAAAATAATTTTTTTAAATTTGATTTCAATTAAAAGATTTCTTACTGTTCAAGCTCAAGTTTTGGAAGACATGGAAAGACACAACACAGTGGTGGTGTTTGTACGCTAATTCTCGAACAACCACTTTTTATCTTCCTCACCATTTTTTGGCGTCCTTCGAAAATATTCATCAAAAGACAAATAATCACCCAAAGAGCTATTGAAAAATACCTATAAATGATTTTAGCAAATTGTAAACAGTTTGGAATTTTGAAAAATGAATCGAGAATTAAGCAACAAAAGTAGTTTAAAAATTGACTAAATCATGATAAAGTCATTCATTATAAGTGAAAAATGTCAAATAAAATTTAGCTTGTAAAAATCTTTAAATTTTCAAACGCAAATGAAAAAATGAAATTTTCAGACGAGAAACTAGTCATATACCAAAAAAAAAATAAACTCAGTTCAAAGGTGCAAATGATTTTACTCATATTTGGCCAGCTGTAACAGACTTTCAATTTTTTTTTGTTTTTTTTTTTTTTTAATTTGGCATTTCTCAGTAATTGCTTTGCCGTCAATGAATCTACCATAATTTTACAATGTTAAATTTGTATATTGCATTGGTTAGGAAGACAAGGACAGTTACGAAAGATTTATTCTTGCTATGTTCGATGAGGTGGAAAGACATTTTGTCGCTTTGGGATATAAAACTTTTATGAAATCGATCGAAGTAACAAAATTAAAACGGTAATCAACTGAAAAGCAATTTCTGGACGAAGCACAAATTTGCAAATGAGTGATCATCTTTATAGATTTAGTAAAATTCGACATGACAAATTGCTTGCAAAATGTTCAGAAATTAAAGTGAAACTTACAAGAATCCAAGAAGATGAGAAAGGAACCATACCCGTGGCATATACATCGCTATCAACGACAAGGTTGACACAAACTAAAATGAAGTTTGATCATGAAAGTCGAAATAAGCTAAATCTATTCCTAGACAAGAATGACTATTTCGGATTAATTTTTTAAAGAAAAGGGAAAATTATGGACAAATTTAATCATCGCTTATTTCTTAACATTTATTTTTTTTTCTTTTTTTTTTTATTTTCCCCTTTTTATGACAATTTTTATCACCTGATGGCTCACAACCTCAGAAAAATCTGATAAATATTTCTTTCAGTGATTCATGGTAATGCCAAATATTGTTTCAGACCATCCTACAGCTTCAATAATTTCAGCTAATTTGTGTTAATTAATGCAAATCGCAGAAAGCGACTTACTGGTGCTGTACCAGCCAGATAAACTATAAAAGCTCGTCGATATCGTTGTGTAACATAAAACGACACATAAATAACATGTAAAATGCCAAGGCATACAGTTGCCAACGAGATAAGAGTTGAGCCTAGTAGAGCCACAAAAAATGTGAATTCAATTCCTGAAAATGCAAAAAAAGATTGTGGGATTGCTGTATGGATAGAAGTGATGATAAGGTTCTCAGGATGATGAGGAGAAGAAAAATAACTGCCTCAAGAAAGCTTGCCTGGCAAGCATATAATAATATGAACTTGAGTAAATTGAAAAAATACCATCATAGAAGTGAAAACCAACATATGATAAACTATTTCAAGATTAGTAAACAAAATATACAGCGGTAAATAGTACATGTTTGTTTTTGGTTACTATTTGCAAATTCATTTCTTGCATGGAATGTTACTTTGGTTATTAAAAAAAGAAAAAAGATGAGGTCTTTTCTAACATACAAAATTGACCTAAAGATACTGGAAATAAATAATGTACTATTTAAAAGCCGAAAGGCCTTAAGAATTTTAGATGGAATAGGTGAAAAATTTAAAGTTAATACATTTGAAAACTACAAAAGGAAAAAAAGAAAAAAATAAGTATTAGGCACTTAAAAGATAAAAGCTAGGAACTCTGAAAACTAAACGATGAACAAAAGAAATGAGAACTTTCGAAGTTGGCCCGAAAGTTTCAAGACGAAAAACGATAAATATTTGATCTGTAAAAGTGAAAAATTTAAATAAATCAATCGAAATTTATAAAATTATTTGAAAAAAAAAGAAAAAAGAAAGAAAGAATTGTACTCGACAAGTAAACTCGAGCTGTCGGTATTCCAACTGGTCCATTTGTACAATTCAGCAATGAATCAGCGATAAGTTTTACAATTGTATCGAACATTTCTCAATTGAAAAATAATTGTCACTGTTTTCACCAATTTCGACAAATTTATTCTCTTCCGGTTTTAATTACTGACATCTGATTTGATAGGAGCTGAAAGTGAAGAATAAGTTTGGAGAAGAAGAGAGTGGAGAAAAAAAGAATGACGGGAATTATTCCATGTTGCTAGATTGAAATTTCTGAAATATTGATTTAAAACTCTAAAGAACTGTTTAGATTAACGCTAAAACAGTAGTAAAATTAAACTCGTAAGTGAAAAACAGCTAAATGATTATTTGACAGACTCATTATCTTAACACAACAGGAATGCTAATAAACAAAATGATAAATGCATTTAAAAAAATTAAAAACTATTTGTGGCCTATACATGGATTATGCATTAAGAAAATGAAAATAAAAAATAAAATACCCAAGAAATGGTTAATTAAAATTAGCTTCTTGGCACGGGAAATGATCAATTAAAAGCAGTAGAAAAATACTACGGTATATTCCCTTATTAATGTATTAGAGATTATTAAATTAATTGCGATACTCTATTTTGACTACTTCAAACTACTCTTTAGTTTAAAGTTATCCATTAAAAAAAAAGGTAAAATGAACGATTTTATTAATGATCAATGAAATCACACACGCTAGAAAACCAATATTTGAAAGTTTGACCGAAATTTGAAAAATTAAGCAACAACAATTTGTCTCAATGTTGGTTTGCTTTCATTATTTGACAGATGATAGTATGGTGCAACTTTCGGTCTCCCATCACCCTGACCCTGGCCTTATGACTTTGCAATTATAAACTCGTGATCGATGATGAATGCTACTGATCTTCTAATTTAAAAATTGTACACTTCTTTGTTTAATGTGAATGTGAAATTCCTGGCGTTTTTGATCGAGGTAAATTTTTTTTTTTTCAAAATTTATATCTATTCTTATTCTAAATTTATATCTTTATATCTATTCAATTTCCGACCCAATAAATTTTTGATCAGTGCCATATTTTATCAGCACATCAGCACTTTTCAGAAATCATTATCGCATAAAAATCAATGAATAATGTTTGATTCAAATAAATTGTAGCCAAGGAAAGACGGAGAGAGAATTGATTCAAATAAATTGTAGCCAAGGCAGAAAAAGAAATGAAAATGAGGAAAAGTGCCCAGTTATAATTATACGTGTATAAAGTTATAAAAACAATTTATATTAGCTGTTTAGGCTCCAACATAAAATATCGATTTCTATGAAATGAATTTTATTAAATCATGAAAAGCCTACAAAATAGTTACTAATCTACTCATCTGGTATGCAAGGAACGAGAGAGTTGTGCTAGCCTAGTGATCACTTTACCTTTCATTGTAAACAGGGATGGGCCTAGTGACTGGATTATTCATGATTATTCTTCAGGTTAGAAATAAATGGATCAGTTGAACTGATCAGGTGCACTATTTAACGATGACTGATTATGGTGAAACAAAAATGCAATTGAATTGTCAGAGATGAATAAAGATAAACAATGAATGAACAGGTTCTGAAAAATTATTCAAATCAACGAATATAGTTAAATTGTAACAAATTGCTCATTTAATAGGCCGAAGCAAAGAAATATTACAATAATTATAGAGTAATTATTAGGAGAAAGGTTATGAAATTTAGTGAATAGTGTGACAAATGAAATAATGATAGTTTCCTGGCACTGCTGCAATAGTCTGGCAGAAAAAAAAACAGAAAAATAAATTACTTTTTCAAGGTAAGTAATGTTAAAGATGTACTATTATTGCGAGGTAACAAAAGACTGAAGACATTCACAAGTCAACACAAAATCTCTAAATATATAGCACATTTTGTGGTAATGCCTGACAACACTAGTTGATTTCAACTGCTTGAAAATTAACATATATTTGATTGATAAAATTTAATAGAATATGTTTAATGTGATTAATATGGCAGGTATCATTAATTAATGCAAGGAAAAGGATATGTGAAATATTTGATTAATATAACTGTTTATTTACTTAATGATGATGTGGAGGTTAAGCTGATGCTATGACGGTTTTTCAATATTAATGATAGTAATAGTTTACTTGAACCGACCGAAGCGGATGAATTGGACGAAACAATTTGAAGTTAGGGTGGACATTATCAGCTATTTGCTTGCTAACTTGTATGATAAATTTGATTACCAGTGGAATACAGCCAATCTTCAAAACCTAGAATTAAAATGAAATGAGAGCAAATCTGAAAATAGTTATTTTCAGTGATAATATATTCGAAGAGCGATAATATATGGAAATAAGAAAGTCAATAATGGATAGGTAAGGTGAATAATTTAGAGTGTTCAAAACATAGGAACATATGATAAAGAAGACATGTGCTCAAGAGACTACTAATAAAACACTTGAGGAAATGAGTTGTGGCAGTTCGAAATAAAACAGAATTACAATAATGCAAATAGACATATTTAATTTTAAGTTTATGCAAATATGAACTTTGATTATTATTCACAGAAAACTGAACTGAGATCGACACACGTAGCAAAAATTTTCATTTAAAGTGCGTAAAAGAAAAACTAATTGAAAAGCTAAATTAATTTTAATGCAACTAATTAACTCATTTAAATGCAACCAACAAGTTCATTTATGTACAGCCAATGAATTGCATCATATTATCATAAAGGGACATTTAGAAAACGATATTTCGGAGATATTGATAAGAATTACTGATAAAAACAGATTTTCTTTTTGAGTTATTCTCATGTCTCAAGAAAGGATGTCAAAAATAAGTAAACTAACAATAAATCATTTGGAAGCGTGTCATGTTTATTATCACAGTAACTAGTTAGTTCTCTGACCATCTTTACAAATAATGGATCACTGCAAAATTAACAGAATGGACAATTTTATATAGAGGTTCCTTTTAGAAGATTTTGCAGATGTATGACATCGGTTAGAAAATTTCCTCAAATTTTTGTCTGACTGACCCGAAATCTCCTGATTAGACGTTAAACTTATAATAGCGATGGTGGAATTAGGTGTGTGAAGTTTAGAAATGAAGAAAATACAAAACAGAAAAGTAAGAGGAGAAGTAGGAAGTTAAGCTGACTTCTTTTCAGTTATTTTTGAGACCAATTTTTGATAGTGAAGTTCAAAGACCATCGCATATATCAGCAACTTCGACAAGTCCATATACCTCTTGTTAACAATTACTGATAAATAAAGTGATAAAGGAAAAAATACATAAACACGAACAGAAGTGTTGGTTGCGACAACAATAGTAAGTATAAGAAAAAGATAAACAAATATAAATGATAAATTGTGATTAGAACTAAAAAAAAAAAGAGGTTAGAGAGAAACACAAAAGAAAAAGGGTCATTTCGCTAATTCTATCAGTTTTAATAGATTCAGACGTATAGTTATAATGAGGACAACAATTTTAGTTCGTCTCTCTAGCCACAATATATTGTAAAATTCGTGTCCCACCACAACTGAAAACGCTAAGCATTAAAAATGGAGAATAAAAGTCGCGATTTTTCAAATATTAACTTTTAATTACTCCTTTACGTTAATCAATTATGCAGTGATTAACTGCACTCCATCGACTTTTTGCTGATTTCATTGCTCATCATAACGTAATTTTGTGAAAATTTGACTTTTTTTCCCAAAATTAATCGGCAAAAAAGGAAAAAGTCAATCAAGAGTTGAATCACACTAGAAGTAAACTGCTAATTAAAATTATGATTTAAAATTAATCGTTGCTCAAAATTTAAAAAAAGTAAACACCACCTTCCATATAAATCATACTTCTGGGTAAACCAAAACATCTACTACCCCTCAATTTTTTCCCCATCTAATAGTTCAAATTTCAATAACACCTAGCAGATTGATTTTGATAACAGCATAAACTTCTATCAATTTATTCAAAAGTTTCGACTTGAAGATGCAATGTATCTGTGAACTTTTACCCTATTTAAACGCTCGACATATGTCTATTTACGTGTTCTTTTTTCAGGTGTGATAACTCAAAAGTACCTTGACGAGACAAAATCATAGGTAAAAAACAATACTTATGACCTAAAGTGTAATAAATGACGATGCTTTTTTAGCTGTTTTATTTTCATCAGGGCTGTTGGGCATCTCCTACAGGTACATGACATTTGGGCAATGACTGTCGTACTTGGAGTGATTCTTAAATTAAAAAAAAAATAAAAGAGTTTTTTTGAAATGAAAAAATGTGCTAAAAGGCTAAAGATAATAGGAATAAATTATAGAGAAAAAGTTGTAGATAAAATTCTATACGATAGGATAAAATGTGAAAGGATGGAACAGAGCAAAGTTTACGCGGAACAAGGCGCGAACAAAAATTTTAATTCTATTTGAAAAAATTCAAAAAAAAAGAGCTCGGCAACATAATATGAAAAAAATAAACCAACATTTATCTTAAATTCTTAATCTATCATGTTTTTGAATTCTGAAACTTTTATGGGAACGAATCGTTTAGATGAAATATTTGAACTTTTGTTATTTTCTTTTTCCATTTCAAATTTTCATGGGTAATTTAGCACGATATTTTCGAAAATATTTTCTACATTAGGGAATGGAATAAATATATAAATTCATTACAACTATTTTGCTGTCATTTAGGATAACGAAAATTTGAATTGATTTGTAGAAAATCTGAAGCAAATTAACAACTCTAAGAGTAATTTCGATTTTAGAACCAAAACGCTTAAAAAAAAAAAATATTCCTAAAGGAGACTGAAATGAATCAACAGGTGGTATTAAATAAGAAATTTGGAATGAAGTTTATTAAATAAGTACATGAATAGTATGGATGTGATTTGGAGATCGGAGGGCAGGGATAGAAAGAGGAATTATAAGGAGAAAATGGGCTTATAAGAAATACGGGAATGGACCAGGGTATTTTTTTCATGGATTTAACATAGTAATCAGGAATGCTTTGATTGAGAAAAAGGATTCATTGCGAGTCTGCGTAGATTTCAGATCCGTTTGAAAGAATTCGTAGTCTGTGTGGAATTTGCTTACAGAGACCAATGTGGAAACTGTTTGTTCAAAATCGATGGAAATATTGTCAGTAGATAAATGGATGGATGGATGATCAGCTGTTCATCACATAAAACTAAACGTCACTTAATCAGAGATCACCGTTAGTTGTTCTGTTTAGTGAGGAGACGAATTAAACAAAACAACAGATATTAATCAAATAAAACAACAGCTATTGATTAATTGGAACAACAGGTACTAATTAGATGGAATAACAGACAGTGATTAACTGAAACAATAGCTGTAAAGATTTCGGTTTTATGGCAACACGCAATTTGCACTAAGTGGTCTGATGAAGTCTAATTACAGTGGTTTACTTCAATGTGAAACGATGAGATGCCAAAGATAGTTGGAATCAAAATTAAGTGAAAATGAGAAATTGCTCACTTAGTAGTAACTTTCCCGAAAGGATGGAAATGAGTAGCTAATATAAATTACCCCAGTGACCTAATGAAACGTTATTTCTAGACTGAAATAAGTTAGCACTAGCAAGAAAAGAAGCGGAAAATTGAAATTTTTAATTAAAACATCATTCATCCATTCACATCCATCCATCAGTCAATCAATCAATCAATCAATCAAAAAAATCAAGTGCTAACGATGGGCAGACGTGTCCTAACTCCAACCCTTTTGCATTTCTTTTCCATCCCAACAATGCTTTTAAACAAAAATATGAAAGGATAAGTGAAATGGAATAGAAAAATAAATTTCAGAAATTTTCATTCCATTAAAATCAGCTACTGATTTTATTTAATGTTCGATGGTGAAACGAAATGCAAAAAAGCTAAGGAGTGAAGGCGGAAGATAGGAAATGTGCTGCTTGTTGAAATTAAATTTAGCAATTTTCATCTTCCCCAGAAAACTTTTTTGAAGACTGGAAGAAAATGAGACATGAGGAGAGGAAAGGAAAGAAACTAGAGGAGAAAAATGACATTAAACAGTCGAACATTTTATTTTCTGTGCCTCGCATTTCGGTGCCACTATGATTTAATTGACAAATTCAATTGCATTCTCCCGATGGGTATTCTAAGGTGTCTAACTTTTGGGAAGCAAAAGATTACAAAGTTAAGTTAAACCTAGATTAGATGACAAGAAAGTGTGAAATATGAAAATTCTCTGTTCACTCGAAAAATTCTACTCACTTTTTCTAAGTAAATAGGAGGAAATCAGCTTATTACAACAAACATAGCTTACTTAGCCTTAGCTTATTTTTACTTTTTTTTATGGAAGTTTCATTCTGACAAATTCAGCAATTTTCACATTTCGATTAATTCATAAAAATTTAAAGTATTTGAAAATTTGTTCTGTTGGCTTGAAGAAAAGAGGAAAAGTCATGGGAGTTACAGCATAGCAGTCGATTAGAATGATATTAAAATGAGCGTCGAAGGCAAAATGTAATATCATAAAAATTGATGACGGCGAACAGAACTGAAGTTATTAATGTGCTTTTTAATAAATTCCACGAAGCGAATATGCTGAATGATATGCGAGATAGGTCGCAAGTTGTTGTAAAAAAAGAAAGAAAAAATAGTTTCGTTTATGTGAGACAATTAAAACTGAATAATTAACATTACATTTATAGGTGAAGATACTAAATTATTTACATAATTATTCACAGCGACAGAGGCGAGAAAGTTGAACATTTTACTAAATTTGAAAATGTTTGGAAGGATAAAAAGGATTCAGTGTTTCTTTTTACTGCAAGTGGAATTGTACCTCGACTTCATTTAAGAAGGTGGAAAGATTGAGGAGGAGAGAGGAGAGTGTGAAAGAAGGAGAGGGAGGGAAAGGGGAAAAGAGAGAGAGAAACTGAGGAGGTTAGAAATATTAAAATTGATGAAAATTAATGTGACACTTCAGCAGTGACAGAATAATGAGTCTCGGAACTTTTACTTCTATCTTCGACTTTTGGAGAGAAACGAGGCGATGAATTTGCTTTTTGGGCAGAGATGTTCGTCAAAATCACGATTCTATAAGTATGCTTTGGTAGTGGCAAGGTAACAGTCAGCTGACAATGATATTCAGTGTCAGATAGCAGACTACAACAATTCTAATTAGTTATGAGTAGCGGCAGTATAAGATAATTGTTTCTAGTCGGCTACTGCTATAAACAAATTTGAGCCCGAATAACTTTAATCGTGTGAAAATTTAGATCATCAAAGCTTTGGTTTTTGCTACTCATCATCCATTATTTGAATATGAAGGATTTAATTAGTCTCACTTAGCTTTAAAATTCCACTTCTTAGTTGTACATTACGCTCTTTCCTAAATGACTATGCTAAGTGTAATAGGATAGAATGGTGATCATTTTCCTGCATTTATACAAACATTTCAGTCCTTCCAATTTTAACTACTCCTCTTGCCGAAATAATTTCCGCAATTGATCGTTCGGCAAATAAACAAACGGATAAATAAAAAGCTACGATAGAACATGTATTTTATGACTGAGAGTTCCGCGATGCACAATTCTAGTGATCCGGAAATAATCGTATGAAAGCCAGAAAGAAAAAGTGCAAAAGAAGAAAGAGATGCATTGAAGGGAAGATTTGGCATTAATTAGTAATGAGTAATGAGATACTGTTAATTAAGTTATTCTGCCTTTTAGACGTACGTGAAATTCTGATGTCATGACAACGTGGGTTACAATTTTATGCCTTTGATTCAGTCTCCACACAAGCCGATAATATAATATGCTAATGAGATGATTCAAAATCAAATTCAGAACATTCTTCTGCTTCCTAATTTACCAATCAAATTATATATCAGTGAGGTTTTTCTAAGCTACAAGTCGATGATCTTTAAGATTTTCATATTAGTAAAGTTTAGTGGCTATATTTGCCACTATTTTACAATAATTCATTGGTATTCATTCATCGTAGTTACATGATGACAAATTTTGCAATCCAATAAAATTGTTATTTAGTAGTTGTAATAATTAGCAATACGTGCAATAAACTTATTCGCTTATTAATTTCAACTTGGTGTTCCACAGCTCTAATGCAAGATTTGAAATGCATGCACTCTACAAAAAGTTTGAATGCGCGCATTCTGAGAAAAGCTTGCATGCATTCATTCATCCTGTTAAAAATGAACTCATTTTGTGGCAGTGAAATAAAAACTGGAATGCAAAATTTGCATTCTTAATTTTATGAGTGCAATAAATTTTACTGTGCATTTCTTTTTGCTCAGTCAAGAATAGAATTATTTCAAAGTTCACTGAAGGAAGTAATGTGTTACGCTTTGGAAATGTCGCACTAATTAATTATCATTTCTGCTATGCCTGCTACTGTTATTATTCTTTTTATTTGAGATTTCAAAATACTTTTTTACATTCGATAGTAACTATCACTTCCTGATCAACTAACAATCAATAATTTGCTTTCAACAAGTATTTCACAATAGATAAGTTAGTAAATAAACAGGGTTGTAAAGTAATGTGCACGCTAATGTTTGAACAAATTAAAGCTTACTGCAGCTGCATGCACGCATGAAGCAATATTTACTTTGCGACAATCATTCAAAAACAGTTTTTTTATTTCACATGTTAAATTATTATTACTAGCACTACGAAAACTTTTCAAGGTATATTTGCACATGCGCTTTTTTCATTCATGGAAGTAGCAATTGGCGTAGATGTCTCATACCGTCAGTTATACTTCAAATAAATCTTCATTCACGAGAGATAAAATGATAATAAAAGCATTTTATATACTACTGATTAATATACTTATAGCAACAGATAAGCTAATTATATTTGAGGCCTATTCTTGACAAGTTTAATTTAAAAACTATGAAACATATTCAAATTCATCGTAGTTTTTTTAGATATACATTATTAAAATGATGAAATAAGTAAACAAGAAACTAACAGAATCAACACAATGCTTCCAAACAATGAATAGCATATAATATTTGAAGGATAATCAATTATCGAACAGGTGGTGTGATCACCTGTGACAACACCACTACCAGTACTACTCCTCACTGCCGAATCGTTCGTTGCCATTACTATAACAGAAATGGAAGAGACGGGCTGATGACCTAATTATCGATGGAAACTATTTTGTCGATGGGACTTCCGGATCCTTCATTGATTGAATCTGCTACTGCATATCTTTCCATTTCAGCAAATTCTACTGCTTGCTCTACTTAAACATACATGGATAGTTTGCAACCCTCCGAAAACGTCTTAATTAACAACTGTAAGCTAGATAAGTCGCAATTTGGAGAGAAAACTTGGTATGTCACTGATTATGATTGTTCAACATTTGCAGCATTTTCGAGAGAGAGAGAGAGAAAGAAAGAGGGAGAATGGTTTTTCCGAAAAGGGAATTATGATGGAATTCTAGTCTGTTGCAGTTTCTGGAATTCATGTGATTCTTATTGAATGTCGCTTAAGTGAAAAGTGATGCCCATTCATTTTTAAGACAGAAAACTTGCTTTGAAATAAAAAATTAAATAATTAATTAATTGCAGCTATTTCGGTTCAACTCTTACACTGATATCTAAAAAAAAGAAAAAATGGTTATTGTAAATAAGATTGGTTTTTTAAACTAAGTTTTCGAATAGTTTCAATCAAAAATATTTCACTCTCTCCTGACTAAAGTACCTCTATGTATTTGATGACGAACATTTAATGCATTATCCCCTAAACATGAACATGGAAAAATGGAGTCTAAAATAGAGTTGCGAAGTAATCACCGTTCTAATGTAGCAGTTTCTCTGGAACGAAGTTTTTCTACTTTTCACGGATCGAAATGTCTTAATTTTCTTACTGAGCAGTTTTCCAGGGAAAATCGATTAGAAAGAAGTTAATTTCTAACTAACAAAGCAAGTAAACTTTGCAAAAATGATAAATGCGAGGTCTGCAAATGGAAACTGTGTGATAATCAATATGAAATACATTGCAAAAAATCTTCAGTTCTTTTGCCACGAAAGAATTCTTTAACGAAATAATACTTTACTGATAATTATTAGTTTACTGACATTATATTAGTAGCATTTCAGGAAACTTAGCAATAAGTTTAAATTAAATATACGGAAAGTAATGATAATGGTACAGATGCTTTGCCAACCAACTTGCTAGTACTCTTATTCTTTATTATATATGTAGGCTAGGGTACACAGTGCGTGTTATATACGGTTACGTGTAAACGTGAGCCCGTGTGGGTGTGCGTATTTCAAACGGTTTCAACGGAGCGATTTTGAGGATGCATGCAAATTTTCTGTTGTTTCTTTGAAAATGACGAATGTCGTGATTACTTTTTGAAAGAGGTGGGAAATGACGGAAATCGCTGCCGAAAAGTTGAAATTTTCGGAATTTACAATGTAATTGATTAATGGAAAAGTGATAAAAGCTGTATTTCTACAGGGAATGATTAAGGACGGATTCCGGATACTTAGTGCAGATCAAGGATCGATTTCGGATGGTCAGTGCGAAACGATCAGGAATGAATTCCCGAAGAAAAGGGCGAAATTGTTTGTGTTCTCGGCTGAGAGAGCGGAAATCAAAATGAATGAATGAATGATTATAGAAAAACATCATCAATCACTTTTGTTTTCTTTTCCTTTGTGTTTTTGCAAAGTAATTACAGAAAATAAACTATTTCTTTTTTTTTTTTTGTTGTAAAAATAACTTTTTTGCTCTCAAATTCACATTTCGACAGTATGCAAATAATCGAAAAGCAGTAGCATGATCAGCTAATTAAGCGTAAAAGTTAAATTGGTTGTAGTGTCAGTTGCAAAGTATTTAGAATGATATTACCTTTTTGTGTGAGAAAATAAAACAAAAAAATTAGAAATGACTTTTTTTAGTTGAAGAAAAATGTTCCTTCTCACTTGTTTGTCTTAAGTACAATTCTTTTTCTCAAATGTCAATTTTAGATTTTTTCAGATTGTTTTTGGATGAAATTCATGCTACTAAACGAATTTGCACATCAGAATTCGATGGTCGTGATCCTGATTCCGATCCTCGTCTCCCAGTGTGAACATTTGGAAGATCAGTGCGACAAAATTTAATCAAACAGAAAGAAAAAGATGGATTTTGGATTTGTGTCATATAGAAAACTGAAGCAAGAAAGGGAAAAGAGAGAAAGCGAATCATGCTTGGCAAACCGGTTTGATAAGGTGTTTTATAAGAGATAGAGTTGTAGAATTTATGAATGCAAGGATAGCAGTGGCTTTAATAAAAGATATAATTTGCAATTAATTATCAGTGGATAACTGAATCCCACAATGAAATCATCGTTAACAGTGACATACAATAAAATAATATTGGGATTTGATATGAAAGCGTATGAGTTATTCCAAAGCAATTTGAGCCTTTGCTACTACTTCAGTCTACATGTTCAGTTGATATTTTCTGTAAATAGTAACAATAGTGGTAGATTGAGTTTTGAAGTGTAACTTGCCTGAGAAAAAACTATGTGCTTTTAATTTTGTCTAATGAGGAAGCACTTCAACAGATACTGTGTCAGTCTAATTCTCCGTAGTGCTATTAGACTTCCCTATATCCTGGTTCAGCTTGTTCGGAATGAGAGATGTAACAATCTACACTTGCTATTGTTAATTCCATTAATCAACTGATGGGAAGGGAAACAGATGAGTATAGAATGTATAATGTATTCTGTGGTTTATTGTTGTTATGAAGTTTGAAAACAGATGGAATAAATTAATAGCTGCTGATAGACAATTAATATCCTGATGAAAATTTACGTGAATAATGACAGTATTGTAGTGTAAAAGGGAAATTTTTCAGATTTTGAAATTTTGATGTGATGAAAATTTACATTTTTTTAATAATTAATTATTATTTGCAGCATAAAATTGAATTTTATTTAAATGCGATTAAGCATTAAATTTCGCTCTTAGTTGTTTAATGACTGAAGTATTCCTGGCAATTTCAGACATAACTGAATGTGCATGGAAGTGGGGATTTTTAATAGCAAGAAGTTACTAAGAAGATTAATTTGCAAAATTCTTAGATTGAAAAATTTAGCCAAAATTTCGCATTAATGCAGTCTTGTGAAAGGACATCCACCATGAAATCGAATTTTCAAATCTCTTGTTTCCCTTTAAAAAGGCAATAAAAAAGAATAATTTCAGTGGATTTTTCGAGAACATGGCATAAGATGACCAATTTTGAGGTACTCCATCCCTCTCAATGATTCAAAAATTTAAAACTTTAGACTAAAAAAGAACCCAACAACAGATGTTATGCCGGTACTCTTTTGTTATGCAGAAAACGTCGGACTGGTTGAATGATTTCATGCACTAGCAGAAATTTGTGACTATGTCTGAACTATACAGGAATGAGCTTCATTTACATTTTAAATCCATTACTTAAGCCAAAAATTAAAAATACCAAAAAAAAACAATGCTATCCAAACATTCACTCTACCCTAGTTACAAGCTAAATATGGCTAAGCATGTGTTTCTCGCACAACTTCACCTGCATTATTGTGATTTTCTAGTGCTCAAATGTTCTTGCCAGTGGATTCGAAGTACAGACAAAAAAGTCAATACTATGGTTAAACCGAATTAGCTACAGTAAGGAAGACATGGACCTAACAAGTCAAAGCTAAGTTTGCGAATAATTATGATCGATGCCATTCACACCTCTAGCAGATTAAGCAATGTCTTTTTGAATTTCTCATGACGAATTTTCCTGTTCGTTTGGAAGATAGAATAATTTTAATAAATTCAAGAAATTCTGAAAAATATAAATCCTACATCAAAGTGAGGAGCCTATTTCAGAATGTTTAGAGGTTTAGAGAGGAAGAAAAATGAAATGCGCAAGTTTAAAAAAAATTTCGAATAATTTTACCTTGATGAACTGAAGTGAAGATATTTTAGTTAAATTTAAAGTAAATTTTAGTATCAACATAAACTATAAAAACATAAAAATTTTTATTAGCAATCAGGGGGAAGGTTTAGATTGAAAAAGAGAGTTAGACCGAAGGAAATGATTGGAGGTCGAAGAGGGATGATGATGAGGAGGAAAAGGCTAAAATTATTACCAATTTTATGGCTCCTTCTTCCCCTTTCCATCCCATCCTAACCATCTATTACTTTCGAGGTCGTTCTTGTTGTCGTTGTCATCATTGTCACCGCTGTCACCGTTGTTGGGTAATTGCTCAAATTTTCCTTTATCCTTCCATCTTTTTTTTTGTCGTATTTCTTCCGTTTCAAAATGCAAAAAAAAATCCCACCTAAGCTATCATCCGTCAATGTGATTGCTGGCTATTTTTAACATTCTTTCTTCTTTTATAAATTTCTTTTTTTTTCCAAACTTCTTTCCTTTTGAGCATCTTTAAATGCTGAACAGTTTTTGACTACATTAGCTAATTAATTAAATAAATGATATTGTAATTCACTAAGTCATTCGATATTTTTCGTTATCTTTCGTTATCATTTTTTAAAATAATTTTGTTGTTTGAAGGAATGCTTTATTGTGTTTTTGATCATTTTCAGATAAAAATGCAATAAATACGGAAAGGCTGTTCCTTTTCCTTCTGGTTGTTCCACTTCCATGCTCAGCTAATCATTTTTTAATTGTTTATCAGTTTAGTAACTTGATCTTTTTTTCCGATTTATTTGTTTCATTTTTCTCCTTCTTGGCTTTATTTTATTTTCATATCCATTTCCGCTTCCCTCATATGTTATCTTTTCTTCTTTTCCATAGCAATCCTTTCCTTCACTTGAGCATTATTTCGGAGCAAAGAAAAAACACTTCGCATCTTTTTGATAAGGTTTATCATTTGGAATGACATTGCAATATTACTTGCGTGGCAGCGTTTATTTTGCACTTTGTAATGCATCAGCAAGTAAGAAACATGAAGGAAGCAGAAGATAAGCTATCAATTAATTAATCGCCGCGGTTATCTTAAGCTATATTTCTTGGACTTATTAGGCGCCTTTGTCTGAAAAGTTTAATTTCCGTTTCATGTGGAAGAAATTGATTTAATTTTTATATTGGCATCCAAATTTTCATTATAATCTATAAAATGGGTGTAATGATGGCCAAGAGAGGAATGACCACTGATATCTTTTTTCATGCTAATATTCTACTGTTTTAAATTGGAACCATACTTAGTTGCAATATAAGAAGTAATACATATGAGTAGGTAAAATTAAGAGGAATAAAATAAGAATTGAGAGGCCTAATATTTTTATTATTTTGTTAGTCGATACATATATTGATAGACTAATTAATTCGTACAGTTAGACCATTAATTTGAATGATGATAAAATCACTTCACTGTGAGTAAAACGAAATTTCACCGAGAAAATGAAATCATTCTTGATCAGTTCTCAACTAGTCATTATTTTCCTACTTTTTTATTAATCTTTGCATATATTAGCAGCTAAAAGTTAGTACTTTCGTGTCACTATCAGTCCTCTCTCTTCTAGATGATGTGAAGGCTCTGGATTGTTTCCTCTCACCCCCGCATATATGATAGTGGTTTCATTTGTGAACTAGATCAGACTAGCCACGAAATGGTCTTCATCTATCCTGCTCCCTCTTCTAATCTTCGCCTCCTTCACACTTCCCGGAGTTGAAGCCTAGCAGATTCCTTCCATCCCATTTTATCCTATCTATCCCATTCTATCTATCCCAGTTCATTTCATTTCACTTTTTCCATTCCATCATCCATCCATCCATCCATCCGTCCATCTGTCGAGGCGATTCCCGACTTCTCCTGTCCCTTTTTCATTCATCGCTTTTTCGTAGCCCAAAGAAATCTTCTTTGGCAACTGTTGCAAATCTAACTATCCATCATCATCGAATGGCTTTGATCGATGTGTGACATTCGATCATTAAGATTCATGGATGCCATTCTAGCATTTCTCCTCCTGTCCACTAAACAAGAACTTCTGAAGCTAAAGGTTCTAGGTGTATCAGTCAGTTCTCGGTACTTCCAATAAGATATTCCGGTAAGTTTTCCTTGTATCTAGGAAGTGATGATATATTGCTTAGTTTTTCTTCCTCCTTGCTTAATCTACATATTTCCAGAAATGTAGGAAATTTGATCGAATAAAAAAATCAATAATAACGAACTCTCTTGCCTCTGCTTGAAATTTCCTTATCTTTCTTTCTAAAATTTTTCTCAAAGAAAATTATTGTGATTTGTAGTTATCGGAAAAATTCCATTTTTTTTCTGATCGAAAGAAATAAATCACTTTAGCAAACGATCGTCCCTTTTTCATCCTTTTTTTTTCTTAATGGAAACAAACAAACGAAAGGCAATTTGAGGAAGCAATTCAATTTCTCTCCTAACTATAAAATTCCTTCATTTTATGAAATAGGACTTTTGCTTTGAAGGATAAGTATCGGAAAGTCAATGTAATCCATCCTGTAGGGTTCTTCTTCAAAACTACTTGCTACTAAAGTGATGTCAAGTTCTTCATCGTCCATTTTTGCTGTAAGGAAGCTCGCGAGCTTCAGGAAGAAATCTAAGCGCTCTTCGTATCACATCGGATGCTTGTAGTAGCAACCGTCCAGAAATATTTTATAGAAATGAAGAGTTTTGCAAGCAGTTACAACTAGATGGGATAGCAGATGGGGATCGTGACCCCACCAGATCATCCTTAATTTTTGCCTAATTAGGGATAGTTTTGGGGTGTTTTGGCATATTTTTACAAACTGGTAAATTTTTAAGTATCTGCTGCTTTAGACAAGTCTCCAATTCTAATTATTTTACGTTGATCATACTCAAAAGGGAGGATAAAATGACTCCAAGAGGTATTTCTAAGTATAGGTAGTTGAAATTCTTTTAAAATAAAAGTTTTAAGTTTTTTTTAGAGAAAAATGATAAGCAATTTGAAATTCGTTTTTTTTTTCAATGAACATTCGGGAGGATAAATTTATAAAGTCGGTTCAACAAAGACATCAATGCTTCTATCATCTCCCAGATGTAGTTTAATTTTATGCAAAAAGTAAAAATTTAAAAAATAAAGAAAATGAAAAATAACATATCAATGTAGTAATGATTTTTGTTGGAGATATCGCATTTGCTTCTCGGACTTTTCTACAAGATATATCAGTATCATTCTCGACCGTAAACAATTAAATAAATGAATCAGGTTGCAACTTGCTACTTTTTTCATTTTCCCAGGAGAACGGCACATGATTAATAATAATTTATACAAGCATATTTATGAATATATAGTTCAGTACTCTTTTTTCTCTTTACTAGCAGATATAAATGATTGGATTGCGTATTTTATGGGACAGAAAGAAGTGAAATAAATATACTCATTTGTTTGTTTACTGATATATATTTTATGATGGCAATAAAAAGCAAATAGGAAATGAAAGGGAAGGGAAAATTTGCCCTCTCCGGCAAGTTTTTTTTGGCAAGGTTATTTGAGATTATTTATGGATGTCATTTTTTTTTACCCGGAAAGACTATTATTAATATTTGACGTTATTCATAACAAAAGCAAATTTACCGTATTTCGAAAGTTTTTATGGAACGATTAATTTATTGCAAACATTTTGAGCTATACGTAGCTGATGGTGGGGACCGACAGACTGAAAGGCACCAAATTAAGTCGATGGAGTATCGTTTGACTGAAAGGTATTAAATTAGTTGGGAGCTACCGAACGGTAGACCAAGTTAATCGATAGAATGGATATAAGGTGTCAGGTTAGACTGTAAGGTGATACCAAGCTATGTTTATTCTTCACTAATGATAAGTTACTTATTCTCATACTCGTTTTCCAGCACAGGAGGAAGGGAAAAAGGAAGAATGTAAATTCTTTGTACTTTTTTTTTGGGGGAGAACCATATGGTGATGTACATCTGGTTTTTGGAACCATGCATACAGATGGCAAGGGGTAATTTGGGAGTTGAAAGGTTTTATGGCATCTCATCTCTTCCCTATCTACCTGTATTTACCTATCCTAATTTATTGCTGCTTCTAAGCAAAGATTAAGTCCCATTCATTTTGAAATTTCACTTCATTTTAAACTTTTTTTTTCTTACAGAGAAATTGAGCGAGATTCAAATGTGACTTTTAGTATTGTGCTGTTGACAAATTAATTAATCATTAGGAAACTAGAAGAGAGAGAGAAAGAGAGAGGGAGAAAGACAACTCCTATGATCGATTTTCGAGTGTTTGTGATAAAAGAATGAGTTTACGCGAAAACGTAAATGAAAAAAAAAGAAAAACAAAGATTTGCGTGAAAGTATGAATTCAAAAATTCTGACATTTTGCTGGGACAATCGTTGAAGTCATAAATTCTACAAAACGAAACGGACGGTGCACGCAAGGATATTTGAAAACGTCACGTGGTTTCGTGCGACACATCAGTTTGCTTCATCTTTTCACGAGAAAGTGATTATTCGCGCAGCATATCGTGACTTCTTTCAACTATGACAAGACGAAAGTATTAAGGCATTAACAAGTTTAGCAGTATTGTAAAAGTTGAGCTATAAAATTTTTAATTTTCAGTTAATTTCTCGAAAAATGACTGGAGCAGTGATCGAAAATTTGAGTAATCGTAAATTATGCTATATTTTAACGTCGTTATTCGTTGCGCTTGTTATATTCTTCATCTTGGGTGCTGTTTGCTGTATGTTTCTTTTTTCTTTTCTAAAAGTTTGTTAAATTATTTATTTAGTCATGTTTTTCACTGCATGATGTGGTAGATACTTCTCACACGATTATAAGACTTTTCATTGCTCTGGAATATTATGAAGATATGGGGAAAAAATCATGATCAAATGATGATTTAAAAAAATTGCGCGTATTAATTCTAAAACTTTCCAGCACCACAACCATCCAGCTCAATGGAATTCATTATGGTAAAATGTAAGGACATTGAAGGGGGCAGAAATCCCGACAGGTGGTTTTATCTAAGGCCATCGGTTAGTTAGACATAAAAAATTGAGTTTCATTTGTCATTAAACGATAAAAAGAAAACGAAAATTTTGGAATGTTCGACATTAAATTTTAATAAATTTTTTTCAGTAAGCACAATGAATCTCTTTTCATCTGGAAGATAAGATTTTATGTAGTTCTTAGATGCAAAGAACAAGTGTATCTTTCCAATTACTTCTTCATTTCAATTTTAAAATACAGAATTGCGATCCAATTCATGATTTGGACTATTATGTACCACAATATCATGATATGCGTGATATTGTATTTGTGGCACAAATGCCACATCAGCGTGATGGTATTAGTTTGGAATATTCGGCATGGTTTCAATTTCTGCTTGGTTTACTTGAAGTAGACATTGAATATGATCCGAAATTTACACTCGGTAATAATTTGTTATAATCACTTTTAGATTTTACTCTTTTCTGCTTCCTTTTTTATTTTGTGCCAATTTTTGATTAACTCCTTTTATTCATAATTTATCTTTCATACATACACTATTATCACGGAATAATTTCGTTGCTGTGGTCGAACAAAAATAACTTAGTAATTAGAGTTTCTTTCTTGATATCTCACCTATTTTCTGAATTTGCAAAAGCAGATATAACTCTTAAAATTCATGAGGCAAACTGAATTTTCTGGAATTTTGACTTTAAACATGTTAAAAGATTACTGCACTAGAAAGTGGAATGATTTGGCATAAGAGCTACACTTTTCTAATTCAACTTCTTTCCGTATTTCTTAACGATGGCCATTTTTCTTTTTAAATAGCTACTTATTTTCTCCACCTGCCTTTTATTATTTTTATCACCAGATGAACATATGTAATTATGCATCATTTTTTATGCCTATTAAGTAATTAGAAGCAACCCACAGTGATTAGAATATAATTTTTGGAACATAAATTTACCTTTTGTCTGTGCACTTTTAACTTTGATTAGTTATGTTTTAGCCACAAGTGCAACTTTGCAACTTGAAGTTCGACTTGGCTATAAGACTCACACCGATCCACCAGATCAATGGCATGAGCTTGTCGCCACGAATACTACCAGGATACTCGAATGCAGTTTACCCGATACCGTAAAACTTGACATTTAATTTGCCAATATTTTATCGCGCAAATTTCCTGACCTTATGTAAAAAAAAAAGAAATCAGTGAAAATCACTGTAAATTATCATATAGTAAGAAATGATAGCAGCCGATTACTGTACGATATACATTGTCAGCTCTTGGTATAGTTCATTATTAAGATTAAGTGCAATTCTGTGCTGCGTGTTTATTCAAGTAATTATTTGATTACCGATTGGTTTGCTCAGCAGATTGTTTATCCATTAATTTGTCATCTCACTTATCTACTGTTTAGTTATCACTTTATTTAGCTAATTTAATTTCAGAAACTTGAGGGTCATTTGTACAACTGCGCGTCCTTAGATTTATTCGAACTTGGCTCTAATCCATATCCATTTTATCTGATCAATATACGTTTACCTGTTAATCAAGTTCTTTGTCAAACGAAGCCAAAGGCACCTAATTGTGCTATTGGACGAATTAGCGATCTAAGAGTTATCGTAAGTAAAAACAACTGACTTTAGTATTTTTATTGCTATTCCGCAACATTTGACCTTTAAATGTTGAGTAATTTTTTGCTAACCCATTTACTAGTTTCTCACTGAGAATGTAAGAATTTTTTTCAAGGCCATTCATCAGAATGGTGGATTCACGGCTATTTGGCTGTTCATGAAAACGATGGTTTCTCCACTGGTTACAGTTGCCGTGATTTGGTACTGGAAGCGTGTTGTGGCACTGAATCGAAATTCTTACTTGCTGGAAAAAGCTATTATGGCATTAGGAATCAGTCTGGCTATTTTGGACTGTATGTCTTCAACGAAATATTTTATTTTTCAATCTTTGATCTAATGAATATTCTAAATTCGTATTCGTATCCCTATTCGTTTTTCTTTTTGATCTTTTGGATTGAATTTCTAATTTGCTGTCGTATCTTAAATTGAAGTTCTAATTTAATTAAAAATTTAGATGCTAAAATTTCAGTTCCACTAGAATGGATATCACTGTGGTATCGAGCACCGTTTATGCTTCTTATTGGTGATATTAGGCAAGGCTTATTCTATGCCATATTATTCAGCTTTTGGCTCATTTTTACTGGTGAACATCTAATTGATGATACGTCTAGAAATAGTTTGGTGGGTATAGCTTTTCAAGTTAGCAAGTGTTCAAAATTTCAATGCATGGAAATAATGCATCGATTGATCGTGAGTAATGTCAATGATCATTGTTTGTTTTATTGATTCTATTTCGTCTCTTAGTGAAACCTGAATTAATTTTCCATGATATTTCTTTCATTACCAGGTGATTAAGAGCTTATTTCCACATAAACACATCAGCAAGAAGTCGAACTGAACTTGAATGGCGAGGGACTAGTGAAATTCCAATTTCTGGGATTTTATATAAATTTGAATGCTCAAAATTTTAGAGTTCGTACTGGCGAAATCTTACGTCAGTTTTAATTGGCTCAACATGTTTCCTTATTTACGACATGGCTGAGCGTGGTATGCAGCTACTGAATCCGTTTTTTAGCATTTGGTCTTCCGAACTGGGTTCACGTGTAGCGGTAAGCTTTCTAAGGTGGTAACTTTGTATGTACATATAATTCAGATGAATCCGGTAACTGGTTAAAACCATACATTACTTACCAAAAATATTCACGTATTTCAGTACACGTCGATTTATACAGCATCGCTTTGCGTGTTATTCTATTTTGGTTTCCTTGCTTACAAAGTATATCGCGTATGGATAACAATCAAGAGGAAACGAGCTGCTCAACTTTATCGCAATAGCGAAATTCGACGATTAAAAGTGCTTTTTTTCTTCTTTTGCAGCACCAGCAGTCTTCTTAAATTTTTAAATTTCATTCATACCATTCGTGAAGTTCCATATACCAAATTCTCTTTCGCGAATACAGAAGATGACAATTCAGTTTTTTATTAGTCAGGAATGCCTGGTAATTAATTATTTTGAAGAAAATTCTCATTAATTCAGGTTGAAGCAATCATTTATCGTTTTAAATTTTTGATGTTCTTCACGCTGGTATGCGCTGCGTCAACTATTATTACCTACATTATGAAACAGGTAAATTTTGCACATATGCTACTGCCTGTGACTAACATTTCATATATAAAAGAGATTGATATCGACAAGTTTTGTTCGTGATAATGATAAGAGAAATTTGGATGCCTTTTTTCTTTTGAAAATCAAAAATTAATAATTTCTAATTTTCCAAAAAAAAAAAATGAATAAACTGTTCTTTGGTGAAGAAGAAAGCCAATATTTCTCAACGATTCATACACAAGTTCAACGCGAACTGATTGAAGTTGATTATTAATTGCACCGTGCGATAATATTTCATTTAATAATTCTCAAATATCTTATGGTTTTCTTTTTTTTTTTCATTTTTAGTACGGAGAAGGGCAAATGCATAGTGATAATCCATCCGAAAGTCTGCTAATCCATTCATCAAGTGCTTTTTTTACGGGTACTTTTGGCATGTGGAATATTTATGTACTGCTACTATTGGCCATGTATGCACCATCTCATAAACAGTACGGCACCACCGTCGGTATGTTATTATTAATTATTATTGCTATTATTATCACTATTTTTATACGTATACAAGGTTTGACGTACAAGAGCTAGAAGCTAACTGTCTAACTGATAGAATTAGATAAGCAGGACGACTTCGAACATTTGTATCCCGAGTTCCCTTTTACTTAATCTTTTATGGGATGCTTTCAAGAACATTCGGTGTTAAAGAATTACAGTCTGCATGAAAAGTCTTTTTTCTTAATTGAATTATCATTTGAAAAGATATGGATTAAAATGACAATTTTCAAAAAATTTAAATGTACTTTGAATGTTGGGTCTGGTTTTGACTTCGATGTTACAGCACTAAGTGAGGAAACGGATATGCTAGTGGACGGTGAACTAACGGAATCATCAGCTTTAACAACATTCATGAAAGCTGCTACTGCTGAGTGAATTTCCTCTCATTCTGCAAATTTTTTTAGTTTGTATTAAAATACTGAAAGCATCAATGAAAATCAAAAGGACATACTTAACTGCAAAATGTTCCACATTTCATCTACCCTGAATTTAAGTATACTATAGTGGGGATGTATAATTTACTATTATCTAATGTCATTTACTGCATCATCGTAAAAGAGCAAATTCTGTTTTCCGTCATAACTATATTCGTATGAAGTGCCAAAAGAGTGGAAAAAATAGAGTTCCTAACCAGTGACTATCATTATCAGGTTAGCACATTTCTTGTGCTAAAAACTGTGTACTATCTTCCCACTCATCAATCATGCTGCGCTTCAGAAATATTTACTTCCCATTTATTCACTACAAAACGCTATCTCACTACTTTTACTCCTCTCCCCATCTACCACACAGTACCCTAATTATTCCAGAACCAATTTCTTTTCCAAGTAGCGGCGTATTCCTTAACCGTAATAAGTTAGCTACAACTTTACAAGGAAGAATCCCTCTTTTACAATCTCTCAGCAAACCTTTGATTTCTCATCCTCAATATCTGTTCATAATTATTCAAGGCACACGTAAATAAACTCAGAAAGATCTTCAGTCTTCTGATCTCAACGCTCCGTAATACGAATACATGTTTCAAGACCTAGTTAATCAAAATCTTTTTTTTATGCTACATGTCCAGTATTTCTCATTTCTGTGTACTTGTACATTGTTCTATTTTCCAGTAATGAAATCTTTCGAACAAACAATATTCGTATTGGAATATCTGAATATTTACTATAGTTTTGCTTGCATTTATATTCACGGACTTAAAAGTTATATGTTAATAATTATATGCTTGCGATTTGCTTCAATAGTGCAACAAATGCATGGTTTTGTACAATCACTTCATGTTTTGGAATGAATTTCGAATTCATACCGGAGGTCCCAGCTTCTACTTAATGAAGAAGAGACGGAAGAGACAAAGAAATGTAAATAATACAGATGGAAAGGAAAGAGTTGTTACCACTAACACTTTTAACACAGTCCACTAGAAATGCCGGAACGGTTTTACCGCTCAAGCTCAAATCCACAGCAGAGCGTGAAATTTACTGGAACAATGTCCATTCCATACCCACTCTCTTTTTACTTTATTGCTATTATCATTACCACTATTATTTCCAATATCACAAACATCAATATGATGCCTAATAGTATTAAAGATATAACACAAAAAAGTTACTATTTACAACGTACCGAAAAGCAACCGTTTTGGTATTAAGTACATAATCTCACGAATATTGAAAGCAAGCCTACTTCGTTCCTACCGATCACATTTAAAATTTCACATTACGTATCCAAGTATGCCTAGATATATGCAGTAATAATATATGAGAAGAGAACGTTCCTTTAAAATTAGTATATATATAATAAATTCGGAACCGTAGATCCAAATGAACTGTCATCTCTCCCACATTTTTTATGATATGTAGCCATACAATCGAGAATCACCAGCTCAAAACCGTCACCACTGCTTAAGAATAAGTCTCTCACCGGTGAAAGAAAACGCATACGGAATAACATAGATACAAATTCTGCCGTAAATGCAATAAATAAATACCACCCGTCTGAATATGCTGCTACTTCCAGTCCAGAACTGTATCACATCTGAAACAGCATGTAAAACAATTTGGTACAAGAATGAAGAAAAATGAAAAGTTACACTGCTTCTGGGACCCAAACATAACTCAGTGTTTGATTGGAAATTTACAACTTCAATTTCAAAGGAATTATGCGCTCGTCAAGTTCTTGATTCCTTTCTGAACATGACAAATAAAACATGACCCAACACAACTAACTGTTCAACATCGAAGAACTGCGACCATCTGCTGCTATCGGCACACAGTGTTGATAAAGCATTGCGGATACTTCGACGCTTTGAGGCAATATTGAAATCGGGATAGTGTAATGTGAAATCAAAATCACCATACAGCGTAAGATCCTACAAAAAAGAAAGTGCTCTATACAAAAACATTTGTACTGGAACGTACAAGACCAAACTATGTAACGTGGGGTTAAGATATGGACAGCAGGCACCATGCGTACATCTTACTCTAAAAGAATGCCATTCTTTTGAATCAAGAAATGAGTTAGATTCAAAAAAAAAAAAAAAGAAAAAAACCAAATGCAATCATACTTTAATAGGAGGCTGAAGCAGAAAACGTTGTGCATATTCCAGTATGTACAAACCACAATCAACATCATTTTCTTGTTGGGGCAAATTCTTCGGTATCACCGTTTTTATCTGCTTTGTTATTAAATTTTCTTTTCGCGCACTTAATTCGGAAGCCCGCTGAAAAGAATTTTTTAAAACAAAGTACAGTAACAAAAATGTCAAAAACTAATTAGGCATAAAATTTATGTAAATTTGACATTGCTTAAAAAATTATATTTATGGGGACTGCCTCACGATAATTCTTGTGGAGTGAAACAACGAAAGGATAACAAATTTCTAAAGATAATCCTTACTCAACATTTAATTCCTTTCTCAGCGAGCTTTGTTTAACAGGTTCTTTCTTAGTAATGTAAAAAAGTCAACTGGTAAAAATCTAGCATAGCGCTAGTAACATATACAAAAATAATGAAGTGAGCTTAAGCATAAATTTATAGATAATTGACTTAATAATTGCGCAAATTTTTTACGAGAAAAAAAAACCAATGAAAAAATAAAAGTATTCACCAAGAGAAAAGTTTTAAGAGTATTTACAACATCTTCTGTACAGGGCAGCTCAACGGATTGCTGTGAATCAAAAATTATTATCAGTGGTTCAGAAACGGATAACTGCATTGTTAAACAGGACATTGAGATTATTGTTAAAGACCTGAAATAATGGATTTAAATGACACGGACAATTAGTTTACTTGTAGAAAAATGTGTGATAGGGAAGTCAGTCCTAATTTATTGTCTGATCTGTCGATTAGATAATAGATTAGAAAAAAAATCCAGCACATCAAAGTGTATTCAGAAGTAGGCAAAGCCAAAAAATCGGTAGTCGGCTTGCACATTATTTTTTGAAATATAAAGTCTTTGAACAATTACATTTACTACTACAGCACAGGAGCCATCATCATTTTTATATCATATAGCATTACTGTAGTAGGGTGATTTTGATCTTTTTCCTGCAAATCAGAAACAAAAATGAATAGAACTGGAAAGTTAACTTTTAATAGTCAATAAATCTTGAGTCTAACCAATGATTGTATTCGTTAACAGGGATCACCAGAAAATCTGCATCAAATATATCTTCTTCTTCAAGCCAATATTGAATGCGACTGGGACTCGATAACTGTAATACATAAAAGTTAATTCAATATTTATTACATATTGCATGATTATTAACAAGCTCTTTGAAGAAAGAATCAAAATTAATGCACTGGTATTGAAAAGAACTGAAAAGTATAATGTTTCAATAAAAATTTACTCCTAATCCCTTCAAATCCTTGGAAATGAATGTATATGTAGGAATGTGTTCAAAACTTTCCAATTAACGTTTATCTTTTAAGATGATTACAACCTGAGATGTAAGACAGAAAACATAAGTCCTCTGAAAATATATTACCGTGAACAGCAAAGCAAATATGGGGTGCTAAATTCCATAACTAATAATTTTCAAAGACCTACTCCATCTGTACTGCCAATACCAGTCATTGTAAACGATGCCTCGACACTCTCAATGCTCAAATTCCTGAACCAAGACTTCAGATTGCCCCAAAACAAGGAAGGAAATATATGCATCCGCAAATTTCTGCAACATAAAGCTTGAAGTCAACAGTCAAATTACAGAATGACTACATTAAGTATTCTCTCATCTATGTCAAGGAAAGTAGCTGAACATACACTTCTTCCAAAAGGCTTAACAGTTGTAGCCGTTAAATCTTGTGAGGTTCCAAACGAGATCAACAGGATGAAAAGATAACCTCTACTACGAAAAGGTAATTTTAGGGTAGTAATTGCTTTCATTTCAGCCAACTAATGTCAATCCCCATCCATACTACGGCTTATCATTGACGGAGAAGAATTATACTCGAAATATTCAGCACCAGTTCACATCAAACAGTTTCTAGTTCACTTTGTTTTAGTTGCAAAAATCAGAGTCGCTCAAAAAAAAAGAAAAAAAAAACAACTAACTCTAAATACAGCAAAATTCGCCTCCAACAGATATGCGAATACAATAAATTATCCTAGCCTGATGCGTTATTAGAAAACTATTGTAGACGATTGAACAAAGCTACAGCCTACGTTAATTACAGTAGGGTATTAAGTGCTCAAAAGTGACAGCTAAAAACTTACGAATCCTGTATCAAATGGCATCTAATATGATTTAGATAGAAATCGATGATAGTTCCGTTCAGCAGCTCACCTTCGGCCAAGCACAACAAATCAGCAATGCTAATATGTAGCGAGAGAGACGGAAATCTTACACGAATTATTTCGGTACGGATGTCTACTTCAAGGATCTCCTAAAAATTTATATAATCGAACATATGAAACTGGTAATGAATTTGAAGTGAATTACAATATGCAATATACATAGACAGTTCTAGTAAGAAATTGATCCAATTCCTAGCGATGAAAGCAGAGTACAGATAATGTAAAAGTCATAATGACATGAGAATAATTAAAATTCCCATACTGCTATTTACAAAGATCTCCTCACTCTTCCGATGGTGGAAACTTCATTAAATTACCGAAGGTAGGGAATGTAAAAAGAAATGTTATTCCTTTTCAGCGACAATTTGCACATCTTCTACAAACAGTTACGAAGGCCAGGATAGAACCAGAATTAATAATTAGTACCTTAGCCTCGTTCTCGTCATCTGACAAAGAATTGAGCTCGTTGGCGAACCCATTCATCGGTACGTGGCGTAAAACACCGCTCAGCTTCCCGAAATCCTTCTTGAAATAATCACAAATATAATTTCAGTTCGCTTCAAAAATTCGAAACTTCTTGAAAACTTCACAGCATTGAGAATGAAAGGAAGGAGCGAACACCACCCTAAACAGATCCAAAGCAGAACTAGACGAGAATAGCCCCAAATGAGAAAGACCCATGTCTGGGCAGACATTCCTGCTAGGACCTTATCCAACTGTGGGAAATTTAAATCTGATCAGAAATATATCTTCTGTTTTTAGGCAGTGTTATTATAGGACAAAATAAATGCTACACAAATGATATTATTTGAGGAATTTATATACAACTGAAACAAACCAACCCCTGAACTACAGCTGTTATTTAACCTAAGTTAACTCGCACTCATACGTGTCTCACACTCGTACTCATACATTTATACACACGGTTAAATACACGTGTTTGCGTGTAATGAAAATGAATTAATTAGAGCAGATGATTGTCATTGGTATAAAAATGCGAATAAAACAAATGCAAGTATGCAGAGATATCTTTTTGCTTGATTAATTTGATTTGATAAGACCAGCTGAGACGAGATATGTGCAGCTGCTAATCGTAGTAGTGGACTTGAAAGAGTTTCAAACATTAAGGATAAAATCTGATCGCGAGAGTATTTTAATTTGCAATAATCGTTTGAATGACACAACTGAAGGAATGAAAAAAGATGGGAGCAATTTATTAGCTAAGTGCAATTCAAAAGTGATTAATTAACTTACTGGTTAGAATTTTTCGTTATTTGATCACTGAGTGTTTCATATCTTCCGACATATTAAAGCATTAATAACGATCAGGTTTTTTTAGTACATCAATCTTATTAGCATGATTAATCGTTAGAAATAGTGAGAAGCATTGGCTGAAAATTAGAACTTTTGGAACTCATTTTGATAATATTAACGTTTATAAGGCACGGTTTCCCTCTCTGTATATTTTTCCAAGTTGCACTTCTTATTTGAGAATTCAAAATGGATATATTAAAATACAATTTCAATCATTCATTAGTAAATTATTTTCTTCTTTGGACCAGTCGACTGTTTTTTGGCAAAAATTTAATTTTGACTTGCAATAACTATCTGATAAAAGTGCCGATATCAGTGAAACTCATTACACTTTAATCTTCGTAATGATATCAGTTGCTCTATGTTCATCTCAAACGAACTTCGCTTTTATCAGATGACAAGGCTTTTATCAAATCTCTGGTATAAAAAATGCAATTATTTGGCAGAAAATGAAATAACATGGCAAGGAGGTATCATCTTGATTTTATCACTTTGAAAAGTTTTACGTTATATGGGAACCAATCTGTAAGAATGTTGAAGAATACAATTCAAAAAAAGACTTCTGAGGAACACACAATAGGATGAAACCCCTGCTACTAATTAATAACATCCTTCAAATTGGATTCAATTATTTCAGCTTACATATATATCCTTTAACAAGATAATCCATGTATGTTTTCAACTTTAATACTTCTAAGCAACAACATATGCACAAAATATTGCTTATTTTATGTGCCTTAAGGTTATTTCAATCACCTAAGTAGAAATTTCGAGAGCATATTACTGATGACTGCTTATCAATGACTACGAATTTAGTTTTCTAATATCTTTTTAAATTTCAAAATTGTTTAGGAAAGATAATGTTAGTAGAAGTGTCGTTGATGAACAGCAGTAACATTTGTATTGAAAGCTAGTACATGTATCTTTCAACTAATTGAAATAAAATGATATGATTAGCAAACAAACTGATACAACGCTTGTCCTGCAAAGAAAATATGAGGCAAATAAGATCTTGGTGAATCTTCTTATTGGTTCACAAATTGCTGGCCATAATCGGACGAGATATGGGCAGAAATCACTATCTGATAGCAGCTACTGGAACTACATTATACTGAAAGATTGAAAGCTATAACAGTTAGATTAAGAACTTTCTGTATAATTTAGAACAGAGTATAAATATGCTTAAAATTAAACACTTGCTTTTTCACACGGTTTATAAACTTTTCTGCTTATTCCTTTCTTTGGTAAGCATTCTCGCTTGATATTAACAGGCAAGAAATTTCTGGAACGGTTCCGGAAAGTGTTCAGTGGGCAGAAATCACTATCTGATGGACATCCTTTTGTAAGATGTGTTATCACTCGATACGGATGATGAAATGCTTCGTGGAAGAGTATCTGTAATAATAATAATATTATAACTTAATAGTAATGATAACAATAATAATAATATAAAAGATGATAATGAAGAGATAGAATAAGCATAAATATTCATAAAAAACAATTCGAAATAATTCTGCGAGAGAACTGTTTGAAAATTATCAACGACGAAAATGTATGTAATGGATTGAATTAATGATGTGAAACAATGTAGACTGTTTCTGAGCCTGTATAAGTAAACTAAAAGTGAGAAACTAGAAGCAAGTTAACGGCAGTTAATAGGTCGGTAATAAGATTAGCGTAAAAGTAAAAAGTTTGACAAGCAAGAATAAGTTTCGCAGTGATCGAGAGTACCAATAAGTTCGCATTAGTTTAAGCAGAAAGATGTTAGTGGTAAAATTACCGAACTAATTAGTCAAGTCATCTGTTAGAAACAAAAAGAAAAACCTTTACTGCAAATCCAAAATCAGTTGTATTCCACAACTCAACAGCAATAGAAGCTGTGTACTGCGGTAAGCCTCCATGCAAAACTTCTTCCTCGTCACCAAGTGTAGCCATCAAAGCGCCAATTGTAGTATCATGCTGTAGAATAAATTTCAAAAAAGAAAAAAAAAAATTAGCGAACAAAAAGTTGTATTTGCAAACAAAGGATTGCTATTACATGCAATTTTTTTAGATATCTTCCAATGAGTAATTTCGTATCACTTAAGAAATCTTTCCTTTTTTCTAAGTGTCAAAAAAATTTTGTAATGTCTTTTTTATTTTTCTAGATATTTTTTCTGAATGATTTTTGAATGTGTACAGCTGAAAGANTTTTTTAGATATCTTCCTTTTTTCTAAGCGTCAAAAAAATTTTGTAATGTCTTGCTTATTTTTCTAGATATTTTTTCTGAATGATTTTTGAATGTGTACAGCTGAAAGAGCAAAATATTTCCGCTGTATCACCGATGAGCACTTCGGATTTTCCGGATTCAGCAAGCATTCCTTCTTTTGAATCATATTTTCCAGAAGAAGTTTCAGTAAACTACCTGTAATAATCTTCTTCAGCTGCAATTTCTAATACATTAATGATTGAATTCAAAAATCAGTAATAATTTATTTTTATTTCCAATAATTTTGTCACAGTTACAATTTGGCGAATTGAGGACATAGAGTGCTGCCGTCGAATTTTTGAACAGCACTTCTAATTTATTAATTAATTAAACAGTGTACCACAATTGTGTTTGCACAAACTCATACTATTTCATTACTTTGATAAAGTTGTTCCTTTCCTATTAGAAATCGTGATATGTGCTTCTTTCATTAATGAGGATAAAAAAAATAAAATTTTCCGCTATTTTGAAGTCAGAACCACAATATGCTGCTTAATTAAAACTTTTCAATTTCTGACCTAATTAAATTTCATTGAACTATTGAATTTACTTCGTAGACATCTGTGTTAAAAGTTTTAAATAAACAGAGGAAAATATGTGCTTGTTTCTCATTCATTAATGCAAGCAAAATAAAAAATTTTTATTCGGATCAGAATTTCTGTTCACTGCAACTCATCGTTAACACAACAGTAAAGTCTAACAGTACACTCTACCTTGGAACTTAGGCAATCGGTTAGTGATACTGGTAGTGTTTCAACTTTACAGAGTGTAGGGTCGAATGCAAGAGAACTTGATAATGAGGAAACTTTACCCCCTCTTAATTTAATTAGTTCTGGTAGATATGGTGTCGAAATACCATATAGGTATCCACTAGTAATCACTGATAAATTGAGCAATTTTCTTGAAACATCTTCGGTAATCCAAGCTGGCTGTGACATATTGTGGACAGTCTACAAAAGAACAATCTTTGGATTCGTAAAATTCCTTAACTCACATTTCACAAATGTTTTGGAATTTTGAATCAATTTCAGGAGAAATTATGATGCAGAAATGTCAGTTCATTAAGTTGGATGCTGTTTTTCATTTTTCAAATAGCTAGAAAAAAAAGGTCGTACTTCTGCATAGTGAATATCATTAATGATGTAAACATTATCCAGATTGACCCTCATTCCGCTTTTCTTGCTCACGTAATCAAAAAAGTCCTGAAAAGAAGTTCTGCAGATTTTGAATGAAAAAATTTACAAAGATTTTTGTATAAGTGGCAATAGTTTAGCAGAATTTAAACATCCGTAAATTAACTTGGTCTATTTCTATCGTGGATTAAAATTTGAATAATCAGATTCGCTGCTATTAAATCAAATGATTTATAAATTACATAGTTTATAATCGCTATCATGCACTTTCAAATTGCCATTTGGGATTAGCACGGAATATTTTAAATTTCAAAGACCTTGGAAATGAAAAATGTAAACTAAGAAATTCTTGAATGCAGTAAATCGATGAAGGTAACAATTCTCTTTCTTTCTAGCTCTTAACTCCTTTTACTTAAACTCTCGAATTTCCATTCGCCGTATCTTGAAAATTTATATGGATTCTGTTTTTCTACTAAATTTTATCCACTTAGGATTGAAAAGATAGAACAATTAATAAAGGATGGAAATGTAATTTGACTTTGTTTTCAGATAACAAGAATTTTTGTAAGATTTACAGATAGTTTTCGAGAACAAATCATTTGTAACAAATCAATGCTATAAATGTAATTAATTACTTTATTCTCATCAGCCACTTTCTGATACTGTTTACTGCAGCGAATGATGGCTGTTAATTGGCTGGCACGAGGACATCGACTAAAAACGTTGCCTACCTTAAAATTAATTATTTCATTGACCTTCTGAGAATCACTCTAGATTACTCTTCAGTTTATAATTTTTTATCACGAAACGGTATGATTTCGTAATCAAAATTTAATTTAAAGTTTAATTGTCGTAATGAAAGTAGAAATAATTCAGTCTTCTCTATGCACTTAGTAGTATTAAATTTTAAAATTAGACTGGAGTATTTTTCTGACTGATATTTGAAATTTTCGAAAAAATAATTCAGTCTACTCTACATACCTGTTAATAATAAGTCCTAAAATTAGTTTAAAAAAATAGTTTAGAAAGCTTGAAAATTACATAATCTTCATTATTCTCGACTGTATGAATCGGAATAGGTGTCCAGTGAGATGGCCATTTTTCACTTTTCGGATAGTCTCTGCCAGCTATACCTGTAGGATACATTCCAGCCAAATTAGCCATTGCACTAACTAAAGTTCGATTGACATCAGTACTTCTAATGTACACCTGTAAATAAAGGCTTCAGATCTTGACAGCATTTTAATATCTTCGCTTACTGAGCAAGCTCCATAGGATGAATTAAAGCTGATATTGTTAATAGCTTGTTGAAATTTGACTTTTCAATTTCAATTTTTTTCAGCTATTAAGACAAATTTAATTGGTGTTGTATTTTAAGCTTAAAATAATCGGCGAATTTTTATTAGTGGTACGAGAAATAATAAGCGGAGAAGCTGTTTTAGACCTTAGCTTAAGTTTCAGAAACTGAACCTCTTTGGGGTGATAATTATGTGACAAGAAATTATAATTTCTTTCAATATACCGCTGTCGAATGAGATCTCCCAGGGCGAACTGCTGCTTCATGCCAAGCTAAATTCGATTACTGTTTAGTAACGAACCTCTGATCATTCTTTGAATTTAAAATACACCAAAGCAATTGGAATTTGGGAAAATTTCCTGGACATATGTTTTATATCTACCTCTGTGAGTTCACCCCAACCGTAACGCCATGCCTCTTCTTGATGAATATCAGTTGGATATGCGAAGATCGGAGCACGGTCACCATGCCTCCAAATCTGAAAATAGTAAAGGAGTTAGTAAAGAGTAAATCAGTCTTTTGCCAATCGATAACTGATCAGGGCTCACATGTCGTATCAGTTAACATATTAATTACAAAAGTTTAGGAAATTAGTTTCATAAGTTGATCGTATATAACCTGAGATCTGAGATCACTCCTGTCAATTTTTCCTGCTTTTTTGAGAGAAATGCATTTCGAGAAATATGAAACACTTCTGATTCTTCAGAATATTCCAATTTAATTATCAATAAAGCTAATTAAATGGACAAAGTAAAACATACTATTTGTACAAAAACTAATTCGTCGGCCAAACTGCTTGTTACAATCAAAATAAGCAAAAATGTGTGAAATACTGCGATTCCCATTCCCGATGCTGTAAGAAATACTACTGCTCATTGAAGCAAAAAAATTACACAAAAAAACTTTTTCCTTAGGATTGGAGAAAAAAGTTAAGTTTCGAACATAATTAAATTCACTACTTCAAATTTAGAAAATTACCTTCTAAATAAATCTCCCTGAAATGATGGAAAGTCCTGAGATAATTTCCTTTCAATTACGTTTTTTTTTTAGTTAATTTGAAATTTGAATTGCTTGCGACATACTCTACAATACAGCTATAAACCTCTCCACTGAAACTATATCAACATTTCGCACACAAAAAGTGTTCCTTTGATGTGATATCAGTGGCTAATATCAGCAATTAACCAAACCACTCGTTATCTTATCAGTTAGAAGATGCAGCTGCAGTACTACCATTCTATGCTTCCATTGCTAAAGAAAGCGCAAAGAAATAGTTGTTAAACAAACACATTCGCAATCTTTATTTTAAACTATTAATAGTTATCAATCACTGCCACAGTTATTTTATTTTCTGCTTCAATTCACTATTCAGTGACGTTAACTGCCACATCAAATTTGATTCTATTAAACTGCGAAGAAAGACCTAATCAAATCGAGAATCAATTTTAATTAATCAAAGCAATTCAAATTTGATTTTTGATCAATTAGCCAAAGCAAGTCAGATTTAGTTATTTAAATTTAATTATTTATCAGTTTTTACACTTCACCGTTCCATAATTTCTATCTTTAACTTCTCAGATGATATTAATATAACCCCAGAAAATCACTCTTCTACTTACTGGAAATACTGTTCATCAGAGTCAGCCACAAAAGTTCACATTAATTCCATCGGGATTCAAAGTTTTCACGGTGTCACTTGTTCACCGAGACATCGCCATTCTGAGCTCCTCTTGGCTCTTTTCCAACGTTTCGTCGAATTTTGTAATAGTTGTGGGGAGGTGCTCCGTGGAGTTCATGCACGTGGGTACTTGTGTGAAGAAGCACATTCTCTCTGGGTTATTAGTCTAAAGACCCTCTTCTCTCGCACTTGGAAGCTTTGCTTCTTCCATCCACGTACGTGACCCCAACTTCTCGTCAGTCCATTCTGCTCTCTGTTGCCCTCCCTCCGACAAATCCAGTCCATTTCACATTTCTCTTTGAGCTTAGGCCATTCAGGTGTTCATATTGAAAATCTCTTTTATATCGGTTACTGTCGACGATAGATTGATCAAAAAAATAATTGCTTCCATTACATCTGCGAAATATTACATTTAAATGCAGGCATATCATTGCGTACGGTGTTCATCTATGCTTTCTCTATGTCGGACAGCACTCAGTAATTGGAACTTATAATTTCGTTATATGGGAGGAATATGTTTCTACCGGTAATTTCTATAGTTTGATTATTTTTCTATAATTTTTGCACTAGCACTATTAGAACTGTCATAGATTGTCTGACTTACGAAATCACTGCTTTTCTCTACCGTCCAGTTTTTTTTTGAATCATTTTTACCTCTGTATTTTCTGCCTTTCGCTGTTGTATGCAAAGTTCTTCGTAAGGCATGACAAACTTTGTCTCTCAGCTCGTAGCAATTTTACTTTTACATATTTTTTTACTGAAGCTAAAATTCGGTAATGTGCCAAAAAAACAAGAAGAAAGCTGCTGAAGAGGAAAAATGATAGCATTGTTGTTAATACTATTAGTGTAGTAGTCTCATTACACAGATTTTGAGCTTTTGGGGGACAAAGTTTCGGTTACTGACTCCTTAGTAACTCTTGAATAATTATGATTCCGTTAATGGATTGATTTTTCATATCCTTTCTTCGAATTTCAACGTTACTTCTTCCGTATATTATCGCGTCCACTTTTTATACTTTGCAGCTAGTTTTTTTTTTTTTTTTTCATTTTTTATTTCTATCACTATTGTTATTTTACGGATATTTGTCAAATTTCATCTTAATCAAGTTTAAACTTATAGTTCACTAACTTAACTATTTGCTTTTCATGTAGGAATCAGTTGTTCTTTTTATTTTTTTTGTATTATCGACACATCGATCGTTTTCGATGTTTTTCCAAATTCTCAAATGTTCACACTTATTTTCATCAGCATCTCGATATTTATTACTCTTTTCCCGTAATTGTTAGATTGCATCATTTTTTGTTTTTTTTGTTTTTTTTTTGTTTATTTTTCGTCTGATACATTTTCTTGGATGTCTTTCTAACCAAGATTATTGTGCGAGGGATTTAATAATTAATTCCTTTCCACTTCCAGAATAATGGACTCCCAGTGTTATAACTGTAAGGTTAAAGAAATGGAACTTTTTGTCTTCCATTACACATATTAGGAAATTATTCTGTTCTGCCTAATATAAGTAATGTATTTGTTTGAATTTCTCAGGATGGTAGCGAACATAACTTACGATTGCCAGGATGTAGTAGAAGTGCTGAAAGTCAAGAACCGCATGTCTTCTGCGTCGTTGGAAATCGAGATAAAACGCTCTTTATTGCTGTTACCTCATCGATTTTTTACATATATCTAGCTCATGTTAGCATTACTGTTCTTTAATCCACAGTTTTTTGAGGTAACGAATATTCAGAAACTGCTCCATGGGAGTTATGTATTTCAACTGTTATAAAGGGTTTAAATTATTCCTCTTGGTGTTTATATTACCCGAAGTAGACGTGCACATTCTCATACCTACAGAAAAAGTGGAATTTTGGAAGAAAATGATTTTTTTTACACATATCTAGCTTATGGAAAACAAAAAAAGAACTCTTTTCTAATCTTTACTTTCTTATAGTTGTATTGTAGGATTTATTAATTTATAAAGTATTTGATACACAGTAAATTAGTTTTCAAATTTTTGAATAAGTGAATTAATTAACTAACTAATTTAAGTTTCTTCTTCTGTTTCAGCCTCAACTGTTGCTCTGCTCTTTGAAACGTTCTGAAGAAAATGTTAGGCAAAAAGGCGAATATCGAAAAGTTTACTGGCGGCATGACTCCTCCGCAGTTTGCTTCACAGTTTGTCCTTATGATTTCTTTTTTTAATTTTTTACTTAAGAATCAAATTACATGCATCTGTTTTAGAAGGCAAATGCTAGGCTCTATCCATTGAAGATTTGCATGAATGCGAATAACTCCGTTCAGTGCACGCAGTACTCGTATTTCTGGAAAGAATATTGTTTCTCTATTTTTCAGAGCAAAAATAAGTTCTGAATATCAGCCATCGAAAACGCTCGATGTGCCATCTAACTGTATTTTTATACTCCCGATGATTATGCTAAATTTTACCATTATCCCTTTGAATTGTCGCTACAGAACGCTTGATTCTTTCGATCATCATTTTTAATTTCTAGAAAATCTTTTCTCATTTTTGATGGCGTCAACAAACTGGAAATGTTGTTCTTAAGTTTGTTCCATAGTGATGACTTGTTCTTCAGACCTCGAAAAACTGCTTATTACTGTATCGACTGGATATATCGTACGACAAACAATCTTTCAATTTAACTGAACCACGTGAGGAGCATTTAAGGCGTACTTCTCAAGAGTTATTTATCCGTGAGAAAAGGCCGAAAATTGCGGCATATTTGTCGCTTGTTGCACGGCTTGATAGTCCAGCGACATGGTTGGTTTTTTCTGAGGTGTTTACTCTTCACTTAATACATGCGTTGAAAAAGTTCAGAATCCCTTGTGAAGAATTCACTACTATCATTTAGCTTGAAAGAAAGGTGTTGAAATTTCTTGCTTAAATGTTTCCAACATTTACCGAGAAGTGGTATTGTAATTAATTGAATGTGTTTATTTTGATGTTTTGTAGTATCGTCCCTTTCCGAGATGACTTATTTGTCTGTCTCCAAAACGGTTGGTTGCATCGAATATCGTGGGAAGGCGTTGTTGATAAAAATTTCTCATTTCACTTACTTGATGTTCCATTCGCTGTGGATCAATTGCAGTCTAAAAGTAAGCTGATAGCAAATAAGAGTGGATCATCAGTTTTCAGAGTTTCCTTGAAGTTTAATTCTGCTATGTCTTTGTTTTGAACTTTGTTATTTCTTCTTTTCTCGAAATATTTTCATATTTTCCTTTTTTCCAGCTGAACATGTACAGGAGTCGGATGCGCACGTTGTTGATATGGCATATGCTCCTCTTATCGGCGGATTTTGCGTAGTACTTTCAAATGGTACTGCTGCTTTGCTAACTTCACCTTCGTCTAAATTCCTTCCAAAAGTAACACTAAATTTTTTTCGCAAATACTTGTCGTTTGTTCTTTTTATCCTTTTTAAATTTTACAGGCAAATCTGGATCTCAATGAGCTTAAACAGTAATGTTTGTTGTTATGATTTGACAGAGAGCAACTTGAAGTCTTTCGATGCGCCGTTATATTTTGATGTACTGGCGAATATGAATATTTATTCGTTTCGAAAGGCTTAAATTGCTAAAAAGAAAAAAAATTTTGTATTAATTCAGATTGTATGCTTTATATTTCTCAAATCATTTCCAGGAGTTGCTGGGAGTATGGGCGATGCAATTGACCGATGCCGTTTGTACCGCAGCAAATCACAAATATCGATTAGTTGTTTATGGATGCAGAAAGTATGCTTTAATAAATAAATAAAGTTGACTGTTCAAAAATATCATTTAACTTTTTGAACAATTTTTACTCTTTTCAGTGGTGATATTGCTGCTTTTCACCTGGATGATGCAAATGGCTCACTGACATATACATTTCGTGTAACACTACATGTGAAGAATGGACCAGGTTGGGCAAAAACTATAGTTCAAATATACTAGTTTGAAAATTCTTTATTTTTGGTAATATTGAGTTTCAAATAAGAGTCTATAATCTAAGCAGTCCTTGAGGTCCCAGAATTAAAACTGAAAACATAAATATTACTTTGTTGTTATTAAATTATTTCATGTTTTCTTTTATTTTTGAAAATCACCAAAATTTAGAATTGCTTAATCGACTGGGTCATGTACGTCATGTGGAATGTTATGCACAAGGAACCGCTCTAGCAGCCGTATGGTCACCGTTATTATGCGATGAGGGACATGCAAAAAATTCAAGTTCAATACCTGTTGTGGCGATATTTAGCTCTTTTGGCGCTCAGTTATGGTGCTCTCTCGAATCTTCTAGTGACAGGTTTGTTTTGACTCTGTTAAAGACTTTCTAATGTATAGATATATCATACTAATAATGGTCTGATTAATAAAAATATTGAACAAAATAGGCAAGCTATCGATTGTTGGGGCTGTTTTCTAGGCTTTTCATATTGCTAAATATGAATGGTTGAATATTTCTGACTGGACAAGTATGACTCTTTTTTTGATAGGCTGATAGATCATAGATTAATTTAATTAGACTTTTTAATATACATTTTTGATATCTGATGTAATATCTGATATAACGTAAAAATCTCTAGGAATATATACACTACCAATTCGTATCATTGGGTCGATTGGGGTCCGGAAGGATTTAGTTTATGGTTAGCTGCTGACATCGGTTTGTGCGTGTTGCCTATTGCTCATTCCGTGAATACGAGTGGTGTTGTAAGTTTGATTTTGGATTTTTGGAGCTTTTATATTAAATAATATTCAAATTTCAGTTTTTAAGCTTTGCTTGCGAATATTGCATGTATGTCTTCTTGTTTTAGATTTGTGATTAAAGTTATTAAAAACAGTGCTGCTTTCCTGCTTATTTGGGTTCAGACTACTTTATTCCAATTATTTAGCTTCAGCTGTAAGTAACCGCTAGACAAATATGCAGATCTGAAAAAGTCAGTCTTCCGGCAATAGCTTAATTGCAGGAAAGTACGGATAGGGTTATCTTTCTCTCTGGCAGTCATATTTATCTTAGTGCAGCAAAGGAACGAGAGCAAAGTGTTAGTGCTCCACACAGCATTTGGCATGTGCTTTCGATACCGAATAGCTATCTTTCATTCAACTGGCCCATTAGAGTAAGTTTTTACAGACTTGTAGTTATGCAACTTCTGTTATGGCTGACTGCCTTTATTAGACGATTGATAATGCAATCAATGACTAACGTAAGCATGATAAGGAATTTTTTACTGGTATAGAGTGTTTTTTTACCTTCAATTCTGTTTCAAACTAATTCTGCTTATTTTTATCCCGAGTTGAAAAGTCAGTGTAATATAATAATTTAGTTAGTCGAAATGGATGATCACGGGCAGTGGCTTGTCGTTGCCGGTGCTCGAGGTTTCATCCATTATAATTTGGCAGCATGTAAATGGAGAATGTTTGGCAATGAATCACAGGTTGAGTTCAAGTCAAAATTCTGATTTTTGCCTACGATTTTTGAGAAATTTAGTTTATTTATTCATTTCGTTATTATTGTCCCGTTACGACTCTACCATAGTTTCGAGTTTATTAATTTACCTATTACCGATGCTGTGAAGAGGATTCCACAACGTGGTTTTGATGATAGATGCAGTACCACGGGAGAAAATTTTTTAGCACCACATTTATATTTGGTGAAAATACAAAAGTTGATGCTAATTAATAAGGTGGTTTAATAAATTAGTTCGTCAAAGTGTGTAAATGTTGTTAATGATGTAATCTATTTCTTATTTTAATACAATATTAGTAATTTAAATTGTAAGAAAAATTTATGAACTTTTTTTTGTTCGGAATTCAGGAAAGAGATATGCTCGTCACCGGTGGGATGACTATTTGGGGTGGATATGTGGTGATTGCCTGTTATGATATTGACCGTTCCAAGGAGGAGTTGCGGTTTTACCCTTTAGAAAACCAGTTAAACAATCACTTTTGTATAAGGCATTCGGTCAATTCAAGGATCCTTCTTTTAAGTCGTCGGTAGGTAGTGATACTGTCTCTATTTTCTTTTTTGTATTTTATTTAATATTTCATAACAAGCCATTATTGCTTTAAAATGAATGGAGAAATTATCTAAAAACTATCTCAAAAATCAATGTTAAATACTTTTGTTGAGAAGAAATTAAGAAAGTTCTTACTGTTGCAAAGGACTTTTGCTGGTTCGTTATTTGATCGATTGAAGGTATTTGCTTTACAGACAAAACAAACTAATAACTTTTGATGTGGATTCCTGCATATTCATTTTCATCCTTTTTCTGGAGAAGAATCCCAAAAAAGAGCAGTCATTTATTCGAATAGACAGGTAAGTTTGTTAGTGAGTGGTTCTGTTTTTCCATTTAATTGAGAATTCAATTAGTATCCAGAGGTTTATCCTAATTATTCCAACTTTAGTACCACATTTCCCATCATATTTTTTGGTGCTAAAAAACTTAGTTTTTCATTTTAGTATGCTGTTCTAAGCTGCGGAAAGGTTTTATTCTTTGAATAGATAGAGAAAGTATTGTTTAAAATATTTGCGGCTTAAAAAAAAAAAAAAAAAAAAACGATTAATTTAACGAATAATTTTAGATGTGCAGAAATACGTGTTCATGATATAGTGCCACATGCAGCGTGTGTTCTCTCTGTGGAACCAGCTTTCTTAAATCATGATTCACGTTAGTTTTTGATTATTATTTCAAGCATTATTGTTTCAAGCCCTCAAGATGAGCAACTTCCCAGTCTGTCCCTTTCAAGTACGGGTTTTGTGAAATGCTTCTATAAGTATTAGATTCTTATTAGAATTCTAAATTATTTCAGAAATAAAGTTTTGTAATGGTGTAGACACAGTCTTCATGAATGTTTGTGGAGGGTTGATAATGCTGAATCCCGTGAAACCCGACGGCGTTGCGAGTGACTCATCAGATGATGACGGAACTTCTTTCCAGGTTTTTTGTTTGTTTGTTTTAAAGACAATTTGTGTAGTCAATTTTCGTGATTTCTAGGAGAAAGAAATTTCCATTATTTCCTATTTCAGTCATATCTCTTTTTTTCAAATGAATTGGAATTTCGTTTAAATCAATTTTTTTCAATTCCTCCTTTTCCATGCCTTTCTCCTGTATTTCTTTCAATTAAAAACATTTTCACTGTATTCAGTTAAGTCGGCCTATGCTAATTGCATCGTACGTGGAACAAATTTGGTATGATACTGCTGATGAAGGAGACAGTATGTTTTATCACAAGCCACATTTGATCCATGCATTATGGCTGAATTGTGGAGCTAAAGGAATGAAGGTTTGTTCTATTTCATGCTGTGGTATTTTACGTGAACGAAATGTTTTTTATTATTCAGTTGTTCCAATTATTATTCCGAATTTTTAGCACAAATTTTTAAATTTTTGATTGAAGGTTTGGATGCCGTTATTCACTGCTCGGCATACAATTGACACGAAATACAATTCATCTCATTCATTCATCAGTAAACGTATTATGTTACCCTTCGAATTGGATATTGCTCCACTTGGTTTGCTCTTTTATTTTTCTGGAGTTATTTTGGAATTTTCCAAATTTGTTCTAATATTTGCGGATGCTTTAGGTTTTTTCCATATAGTTTTTTGTGAAAAAATCTCATAAAATTTGATTCTTAAAATTCCTGTACTTTGACATACTTTATAGTTATATGTAGCCGAGATTGCCTGGCGATTGGTGTGGAAAGTTGCCCCGCTTATTCGGATAAGCAAGGATCAAGAAAGCACTTGCCGATATATAATTTGCATCGTAAAAGTGAAGTAAGTTAATGCGTTGTAGCTGATTCGATTTCTCCGAGTCTCCTTCTACCCGCAGGAGATCCAAAAAAAAATTTTTTTTTATAGTTTTAACATAGTCTTTAAAGACGTTTCGACAATTCATTTTACACAACCCGTTATTGCAATTCCAGTTCTTTTGTTCTTTGATTAAAAAAAGGTTTTCCAGGTTTTTTTACATCATTTATTACGCCAACTTTTAAAACGAAATCTGGGTGTGTATGCACTGGAAATTGCTGCCACTTGTAACGGCTTACCATACTTTGGTCATGTATTGGAATTATTACTGCATAATGTGCTAGAGGAAGAAGCGATTTCTTCAGAACCAATACCAGGTTGGCAGCTTTTTACAAAACTAATATTTCATAATTAAGCTGAAATTTTTTTAAAATTAACATAATATAAAACTGAATTTCAATGTTGTTGATCGTAAGAACTACGAAATCTTATTATTTTTTGTTTATAGAGAAGAAATCACCATTCAGCAAAATGACTTTTGTAAACAAAGATGGGAGAGTAAATAAAATACACTTTATGCAGATCCGCTATTACCTCGTGTAGTAGCTTTTATCCAAGAATTTCCGAATTATTTGCAAACGATTGCTCACTGCGCGCGAAAGACTGAACTGGCTCTCTGGCCTGCTTTATTTGCTGTAACAGGTCATCCACGTGAACTTTTCGAAAAATGTATTAGTGACGGACAACTCGAAACTGCTGTCAGTTTTCTTATCATTCTACAAAATATGGAAAGCAGCTCGGCCAGTCAGGAAGTTGGTATTTGATGGTTGAATATTTTACAATGTTCGTAGTTTGGAAGTAAAATCCTAACTGTGTAAATTTGAATACCACTTTTCCGGCTTCGGGTGCAGAAAAAGAATTGTTGATTAAACTGATTGATGTAATGTCGTTAAAATGCCTAAGTTGGCTTTCATGGATGGAATTATTTTCTTGGCCAGCTTTTTTAGTCTAAGTTGGACAACAAAGAATGAAGTGAGTAATCGTTTTTAAAGCATGCGACAATATTGTTGGGAGAAGCTCTTTCCAAGCGGCAGTGGTTGACAGCGCGCGATATTGTTCGTTTTCTTCGTGCCATTGATCCATCTGATATTGATGATCCATCGCGAACTCCACCTTGTCAGAAACCACATCGCAACGTAGTTAATGTAGTATCCAGAATTCCGACATGCATGTCCACAAATGACAGTGAAGAAACCGATTCGTTTGTTTTCGGGAGCTATACAGCCCCAGGTGAGATAAACTCAAGTTGCTGTTCAAACCATATGTATAGAAAATTATAAATTAGGAATTGCATTTGAAAGTTTCAAGTATTTTTCGACTAAATATGTGGCAGTATAGTTCTTGCTGAAATTTGAAAAGTTTAGGACAAGTTATTGTTGGCTGATAAATAAGTGATAAGTGACATAGAGATAATAAGTTTATAGGTATGATAAAAAGACCGCGGCCATCACAACAGGATGGTGGGTGCAACAGTCCTCCAGGTCGGAAAGAATCGACAGGAAAAAAAGTTTTGAGGATAAGCTCTTCCGATGCACCCTTAAGTCCGACAAATGTTAGCGGTTCGGTGGCGACCTACCTCGATGATGTGTTGAACCAGCATGCTACCCATTTGCTAGAAGATTGCAGTATTCAAGATTTAGGTTAGTATCGTTTATACGAAACAATAATTATGCTTGAGGGTGCCAAGCAATACTAAAATGTCGATAATGGTAAATCCTACGTGGTATTTAAAACAAAAAATGATTTCCTTTATCTGATGAATCTAATTTCTTCCTTGTTGCCCAAGAATATTTCTCCCAAAATGTCTACATTTTTTTGTTGATTTTTTTTTTTAAATTTTAAATTCATTTCAGGAAATTTTTTTAGGAAGTTAACTTCTTATAGTTCTATTTCTTGATTCTTTTAGGTGCATTTGCGGCTTATTTGGACTTTAATTTAGTAAAATGGCTTCGGGTTCAACGGCAGAGTATTGGACGGATTAATGATTTCGCTTTAGCTTTGATGCGTTTACATGCGCAATTCAAGTGGCCTTATCCCTTAGTTAGTCAAAGTATTGTCGATCAGTTAACGAAACGAATCGAAGGTATTAAAATCTCGCCAAGTAATGCTTCACTGGATAGCTTGCAATGTAAGTTAGTGAAAAGTTTAACAACATCAAATGGAATGATTTTGCTTTTTTTTTTTGATTTGGCTAATATTGCTAACATTGTCATCAAAATAAATTCACAGAATTTATTAATTGCGCAGCTCGCTTGTTTAGCGCTATTTCAAGTTTATTATTTGTGTAGTTTGCTTGTTTAGCGTTATCAACAGCCAACAGTAATGTTTCATTAAGTACTGAAGAGCAGCAGAGAAGCACATTAATTGTATGCGGAGATTCAAATTCAGTATCTGTTGATGATGGTGAAGGTATTATTGTTTGTATTATCAATTAATGCGTTCATTATTGGTGATCTTTGGTGGATTAATTAGATTCAATTGAATTGGAAACTCCGAAAACTAATTAAAAAAATTCTCCGAAAATTATTAATTATTATTATTAATTGTTATTGTTATTATTATTATATTATTTACTTTTTACAGAGAAAAACGAGCTACCACGAATGTGCAGGCAGTCTACGTTAAGTACGGTTTCTGCAGAAAGTCTTTCCAATTCGGGCAGTGACTGGGAAGGTTATCTTGGTTTTCTTGAAATTTCAAAAAGAAAATGTGCAAAGATGAACAACTGCATTTTGGTTTCTATGTAAAAGGGACAATTCGCGATGTAGTTTTTACATTTTTGAAGCATTCAAAGCTACGGAAATTTTTTTTAAAAAAAATGTTTATAGGTTTCGAGAAAATATGTGGTGAAGTTGCTGCACGAGGAACACAGGAAAGTGAACTAGAGTTAAAGTACATGTTGGATGTTATGTACGAGGCTGGTTGTGCCAGTTGGACATTGTTGGTATGAGATTTTCTGTAAATCTGAAATAGATATTTTTCATAGTGTGTCAGTAACAGCGGTTGGATTACATGCATATAGCTCATTTATCAACTTCTCTTGTGGAATTAATGGAGAACAAAACAGAGCACTTGAAATAACTATTTTGATTATCCAAATATCATGATGGTGTGAATAAATTGCCAATTATAAATCTTTTTTAGCTTTGCTTATTGCGACGTGATGTATCATTTCTTAGTAAGCATTTCTCACAGAAATTTGTGCAGAGCTGTGGTCCAGATACCATAAATGAGTTGCATAAAGGACTAGAACAGTTGCAGAATTGGGCTTCGAATAGTTGGTAGGACTATGTATATTTAACTTACAATTAACTCATTATTGAAATTTCGAACATTTAAACTTTTTGTCATATTTTTCAACAATACAACTTTTCGGAAAAATACCTTTCCGAGTCTGATATAGTTAGGTTACTTGCTTGCTAATAATTGCCAGCATCATTAACAATATCGATGAATATGATAAAGAAAGCGTTTGCTCCACCGCAAGAAAATTTCAAAATTGATGGTCGTTCAGAGCAACTGTTGAGAGACTTGAGCAGTGTAATTTGATGTAACCTTACATAAATTTTATTTCTTGACACTGGACAGAATTATAAAGGAGAAAATGTGTATTTTAAGTTTTGGTTACCGAACATTAATTGATGCTTACAAAAGGCATCTCGCAGTGATTGGAAGTGCGAATGGAGGACGTATTGTTACCGAACTATCACCTGTCTTACCTGGTTGTCCCAGTAGTAGTCTTTTACCAACGAGTAGTTCGCATGTAGAAATGAATGGAATTTCCATATCGGAAAATGAAGTACTATTGGTCACTGATCGAAATCCATCAACATTAAGTAAGTTTTGAGCAAACCTAGATTTTAAGTCGAATTTAAAAAGTTATATTATACATCAATAGCTCTAATTTCTTTTTTTTCGCTTTCTGCTCTCATCCGTTTGACGTGTACACCAGCAGGAAAAAGTTAAGGAGCTCAAAATATTGGAATTTTCTTTTGTGAATATTTCTGTCGGCTGATCCTCTTTCAACCATTAGTTTGTAAATTTAAGTTCATTAATTCATTTCACAATTCAGCATATCTTTTATTTCTGCTTTAATTAACGACTTAAGATGAAATTGGTTTTTTCAGGACGTTCTAGTTTGCCGGACGATTGTACGGCCCGAAATGGTATCATCCATAAAGTTAGTCCTGTGCAGACCCAGCAGCTCTCAACTTCAGCAGCAATGGACTTGGTAAAAAAGGCGTTTACTCCACCGCGAGAAAATGGTGAAATTGGTGATAGTTATGCTGGTATAGGCAGTGGTCCGGTGGTGAGTAATGCAGCTGTTGATGGTCGTGACCAGTGTAACTTGATGTAATCTGATAGTTTTCTTTTTTCTTGCATTTATTTTTCTAGAAATGCTAAGTTCTTATAAATTGCAGCATTCGGTTTTCATCTTCTTGTAATTGTAAACTGCCCAATCCTTTTTATTTGAAAAGTTATAAATTTTTTTCTAGCTTATACAAAAAATTAAATATACAAAAAGAAAATTGCATACGCAATATGTTGTTTCCCAAATATCCAAATTCTAATTTTTCGTATGAGCAAGTGCGGAACATAGAAGTTATCTAAAAATTCTGCTAGTGAAAATCCATGTCCTGCAAATGTCAAATATAATACAATCGTTCGGAAAGGAGTGTTCCTTATTCTGCATTTATGAATAATGGATGATTAGATTATATAAAAAATAACAAATGCTTGCTGTTACTTCTTTTTTTCATGAATAGAAGGTTCTCTTATGTCAGTGGTTTGTTTGTTTTTTTTTTTTTTTTTGCTTCACTTGTTGTAAACATTGAGAATTTTCATTTTGTATGTTATTTTTACGATTTCCATTTTTCTGTTAAGTGATTTGCCAAGTCCAGTTGTGGTTTAACTATTTTTTTGAGTACTCTGATGTACAGGTATGCGTGCGCCTTAGTTATTGACCCATCTTTTGTTTTTCATTCTTTGCAACTCTCTCAACAGATCATTCGAAACATATAAATATTACACATATCACGTAGTACTGAAGCATGACGCAAATTCACATGACCTTTTTTTTATATTCTGGTGTACTAATCGTACAAAAGTACAACTAGGTTATATTTCTTCCTCTCTTTTAGTTATGATTTCATAGATTAACTTATAACGAGTAAGTTAGTGACCATGACTGACATTTTGAAATACCGATCAGTATCTTTAGTTGTGTATGTAGTTACAGCTTCTGGTGATAATGTACATACTTCGGATACACATTAGGTTGGTTTCTACGCTTTATGTTGAATGCTGAAACCTGACTAGAAGCTGTTCTTTTGAGACGCAAAAAGGTGATATTCTGATGCTATTAATTTATTTTATATAATGCTGTTGAATTTATTAAACTGGTTTGATGCAAAACACTTGGTTTATTCGACTTATCCTTATATGCTATGATTTGAGACTTGGATTTTGTTTTTCAGTCTTTCTAGATTGCTCCATATAAATTCATATCTTTCCAGAAGTTTCACATAAATTAATTTATTCAATTGAATTTAGAAATTATTATGTTTGTGCTGGGTTATTAGTGCTACTAAAAGATTGTTGTTTTTATACTTCATGAAAATATATCCTGCTAACATGCCTTTTTATCTGTGATAAAATTTGTCTAGCGTTCCTGACATGTATGCATGTTTTTTTTTTCCAAAAATTTAAAACTTTCTAGTTTTTAACGCTTAATTTCTTGGTTATATACCTCTGTAAATCCATTCTTAGTCTTCTGTGCAGTTAAAATTTGTTAAGTGAACTTCGGTTCCTTCGTAGTATTTTATTCTGAATTATCCGCAAGAACATTTCAAGATATTCGATCTCGGCTTCGGATTCGTTCAGTGATATAAGCGAAGAATTGCGTAATTCTTCTTTGGTCATGAAGTTTTATGGGACGTATCGCTTTCGAAATTTTTTTTTTTTGCATTTCTGCATTATCAGGTGGACTATCACCTTATCAGATGGACTCAAAAAGTGTTCGTTGGTTGCAAGTTCAATTGATAAGTCAAATTTAATGATAGTCAAAAAAGCGGAAAGAAATGCTGGCAAACTTCACTCACTACTGGTTTGTGATAAGACGATGAAAAATGAAATAGACTTCTTTGCATTTATTAAGTTTTTGCAGATTTTCATTGTGTAATTACTATCGTGAAAAACTTGACTAAAGTCTAAACTAGATGATGCGATCGACATTCATTCGCTAATATCAAAATGGTGCAATAGTTTTAGAGCTTTTGGCATCAATGCAAAGTCAAGTCTTAACTCACAAGAAGGCATTAATGAATGATCGTATGTGTATAGTAAACTCCATAACTCGATTAAAGCATTGCATGTACATATGAATGCATGTAAGTGTCACTGAAAAGATTACAACAATTCATTGAAACTTTGTTTTGATTAAGATTAGTTCCACAAAATTTAAGCTGGCTTAAAATGCTTTTAAAATATTGATAGCTGTTTTTTTTTTAAATTAGAATTTAATAAATCACTGACTACAGTGCTATGTGAAGAATGTCATTATTTGTATTTTCAAGATTCTCCCGGTCATTTAAGGGAATGAATAAAAAAGCTAGCTAAGTATGAATGTACGCTGAACACAAACATGCATCAGTTTACAAAAGGTCTCGTTTTTATTATGGTTCTCATGTTCTCAATCATTTCATCGTATGATAAATATACTTATCAAATAATCTGTTTCTTCGCTAGTTAATATCGAGAGTGATACATCGACCAATCTAAAGCCTCGCGAAATTGCATCATGCCTTCTCCTGCCATTATCTAATCATTTTCCAATCGGAACTACTTGCTAGCGTGTCATTCATTCTTATCAGTTACACTACTAAAATGTATGCAACTGTAAAAATTAAACGAAAGTATGAGGAATATATTCAGTAAGTATTGCTCAGTCATGCCGACATTTAGCCAATGCATCTGATATGAATAACACCTCCATTCAATGCACCTTCCAAAGATGTAATAGCTATTACCTGTAGAAGTTATTGGCTTAATCAACACACTATATGCAGTCTTGCTATCTGCTAGCAAAATGTGCTTCCATGCAGACTACTGAAAATGCTATTTATTTGATGGTTAAAAGTTAGCAATATATTTAGGATCTGCTCAGGTAAAGCACTTGTATCATCATTTCGTCCGATGACATGCTTGCATGCAGCATGTCATGAAAATTTTAAACATTGTTCAATGCAAAATTGACAAATATTGTGAGATGTCTTACCCAGCTAAAAATTTGCTAAGACTGAAGGGATAAAGAAAAAAACAATTTCATGATATTCATATTCATGGATTTTTTTTTTCGACGAACCATTTAAATCTATAAATCACACAAATCGATACTTAAATGATTGTGTGTGAATTTACAAATTTAAATTTACAGTGCAGAATATTTATTTGTGGAATTTGTGACAATAACTGCTTGTTTGTAAGAAAGAGAAAATAAAATCAAATTTGATTCTACTTAGGGCATAAAATAGTACTCAAAAAATTTAAAAATAGTGCCGATCATTACTGATGGAATTTAGCTTTTCTGATTCTACGATTATGAGCTGGTATTTTATTGTAGCACATATTTTATCATCAGTAGGTTTTTCTTTTTTTTATCAAATAAATGGAAAGTCAACTGCTATAAAAGAATAAATTTAGCGATAACCTTATACAAATAATAGTTTGACACGTCTTCTGTGCGGAGGCAATCAGCAAGCAATCTCTCTTTTGCTACAAGACGAGAGATAAGTTGCATGAGATAATATTAGTCGGTTGTACAGAAGATAGGAAATCAAAAAATTTTCTCTTCAGATCGAAAATTCCCTCGAATCTGTTCCTCCTGAATATCTCATTCAGTTTCTGCAGAAAATTTCTGAATCGTCACTGAACTGCAACTTGTGCTGTGCGGCAAATCAGAAGTGTATAAAATGAAAGAGGAATCGGATGCAACTGCTGCCACCAATATTCAGACTGATACTAATAAAATGGGTTTCTACGGTGCTATTAGCTATTTTATCGGCAATATTCTTGGTGCTGGTCTTTTCATTACGCCTGCATCTGTTCTGAATGAAGTTAATTCGGTAAATTTACTTTTTGAAATGAATTGAAGTGAAATATTCTCAAAGACAGTCTTACTTACCAAATTACCAGTTAAGTTGAGAATCAAATGTTATATCAGCTATTCAGGTAGGCTTATCACTCATTATCTGGTCGACGGCTGCTTTAATATCATTGCTGGGAGCATTTTGTTACATAGAATTGGCTACCAGTATTTATTCATCAGGAGCTGATTTCGCTTACCTTTGCTACGTTAAATGGTAAGGAATTGCACACTTCTTGCAACTGCTTGTCTTTATTCAGTGATAACGTGCTCCAGGTATCTGATGGCATTTGTACTCCTTCAGGTATCCGATAGCATTTGCCTTCATGTGTGTTGGCTGTTTCGTCGTTTATCCAGCAACACTTGCAATTCAAGCTGAAACATTTAGCGAATATTTAATCAAAGGTTTCCATGTACAACTATCCGATGACACTTACGAATTCTATCTAAAAAAACTTATTGGTTTCTCATTGTTATGTAAGTTATATTATTTTACTTGCTGATAGTTTTCTTTTAATCCGAAGATATGTTTTTGGACTATTTCTAAGAAGAATCAGAAAAGATAGATAATTTCGAATCTCACAAGTGCTTCTAATTTGATTACAGGGCTTTTGATGACACTAAACTTTTTCTCCCTGAAAATTGTTGTTTCACGTTTTCAAATTGTTGCGTCAGTCGCCAAAATCAGTGCAACAGCTATTGTTATATGTATTGGATTTTACTTACTTATTTTTAAAGGTACAAGGATTAATCCACCTAGCAACTCACTTAAATTGCATCAAGACGAAGATTCTAGGCCATAGAGAAAAAAAAAATAGCTCAGTCCAAATGACTGAAGCTGCTTATGAGGCAGTTAAGTGATATAGTTCATTAATGAGGTTAAAAAAAAGTGATAAAGTTATCTCGCTGCTGTAACATTTGTTTTTGAGGTGAAACTCAAAATTTGCAAAATGCATTCGAAGGAATGCAACTTAAGCCAAGCTATATAATAGCAGCCTTGTTTGCTGGTCTATTTTCTTATGATGGTTGGGATGTTTTGAATTTTGGTGCCGAAGAGATTAAAAAACCAAAAAGGTCTATTCTTCTTCCAGTATGTAAATATTAAACTCTGATAAGATGATAAAGAAGAGGTGGTGATATATTAATAAGCAATGAAGCAGCTGATTGTGGTATGCTACCGAAAGAATACTCAAAAATTACAGGCTCGTTAGTGAGAAGGTGCTGTAATGACTACTTGCCTTAAAGAGTACATTCTGAACCAAGTAAAATACCACACTGCTGGGACACAGGTAGAGCTTACCTTCTCCCATCGTTAATCTCTTCATCAGTTAATTTCGGTGACTTCAATGAGAGATAAATATAGACTTGCAGGACAATGCCTATGGTAATTATATGTGGAATGTTACTAGTAGCATTCATCTTCATTGCAACAAACATTTCATTTTTCGTGGTACTCAGCAAGAAGCAGATGAAATCATCTGTTGCTGTAGCTGATGTAAACTTTTTAAATCACTCACGGCTGTAAGTATTGAGGGAAGTTTTCTCAACTTTGTATTTTCAAAACACTAAAGGAGTAGTAGTATTACTGTCCGAAAATCCCGCAGTATGGCACGTATATCCGAGAGAAAATGAGAGGAAGATATTCCTGAGAAAATATTTGCGGGCTGATGACTGATGATATATTGACTGAATCTGGAGACTCTTGCGATTAGTCTTAAGGAGGAGAATAAGACTTGAAGAATGAAATTAACGAACATTTCCATTTCTTTGATTTAGACATTTGCAATGGTGAAATTGGGTAACTTTCGTTTCGCTGTACCATTTCTTATATGTATTATACTAATCGGCTCCATCAATACTTCACTATTCTGTGCTAGCAGGTTTGTTAAATAAGTGGACGCTCATTACATGTAGTAGCACCACATAGAGACTGTAAGTTACTATGTAAAATATAATTTAAGCATTTATATTAAATATGATATTGAAAAGTTCGAGAATCGTTCAACAGATCAACGCTCGAGCAAAAATGCTTCCAAAATATCGAAGAAGTCTTTATGACCAATATTTCTTTAATTGGATTGAATTAAATCAAAACTTTCTTCAGGTATTTATACGTTGCTGCGCGACAGGGTCACCTACCTGCATTCCTTAGTTATTCAAATACGGAACATGACAGTCCACGAGTCGCAATATTCCTTTGTGTAAGTTGCTAATCATTCCCATTTCAGCTAGTTGATCTAAAGTCGTCAAAGCTTTGATTCTTGCTAGAATCTTCAAAAGTAAACTACACTGGAAGGGATCTAAAACTTTGAATAGATTGATCTTTTCCCGAAACATTAGCTTAGCAGCAGAAAAAAGGAGATCTTTTCTCACATAAATCCTATGCAAATGAAATTGCTGACGAAAGTATAAAAACGAAGTAGAACATCTTATTACACCTTCTGTTCCTCCCAGGTAATACTATCCTTCCTGCTCTCATTTGCTGGCAATCTGTCGCAGTTAATCAGCTACGTATCTTTCTGTCAATGGCTCCAACGTATTTTCACAATTCTGGCTCTCTTGTGGATTCGTTTCACCCAAAAAACAGTCCATCCGGATGCTATCCAGAATCCAGTTATCGTGCCGATCATCTTTTTGGTTATTTCTGTTACTTTGGTTGGTTTCTTTTCACCTCTCCACAAAACTGAAAGGCTCCTCACAAGGGAACAATTGCGGAATAATGAAAGATATCCGAGCAAAACCCATGTTCAGTATACCCCATTCTGTATCTACAGCAAGTAGCTAAGTGAAAACCACTTAATGCTACTGAAATTTTCATTGAGTCACGAAGTCGAATAAATTTCGCCTACCCTTCACACCTTTACGTAAACGACCCACGGCTCCACCTTCCCTTTCTAGGACTTCGCGCAAAAACTCACCACCATCTCGTGCTTATCGAACTACCGTCAAAAGGTGTCAGTGTTAAATGAAATCTTGAAGTTCAGAAAAATCCACACTGGCAAGATAAGTGGGGAATCTGCGGAAATATGCATTTACGACAAACTACAAGTTTTCAGGTAACGACAACTGCAATTGCAAACATTCACATCTGTACTATCGGCGGGTCCGTTCTGTTGAGTGGTTTTACCACCTATTTTTTCTGCAAGCTACAGGCTGGCAAAAGACTCGAATCGTTTGGTCATAGTTTGAACAGTAAGTTCATTTTTGGTTATACATTTCTCGTTTCCATGTGTTAAACAACTTCGGTAGCCCCCAACTACTACATGATGCGAAAGGTTAAAAGTATTGGAGCTGTATTTTTTTTCAGATAAGGTCACTGTCTTTCTACAAATAATGTTCAATGTAATGCCGCCCCACATATCTAAAGAAGAGGAAAGAACTAAACCATATCGGGTAAACTCATCTATTCCTAAAACAAATTGCAATACCGGTTTCGTTTCTACAGTCGAATCATTACGATCAATAGCAGAAAATGACAAAGACAGTACAACTGTCCGAAATCAAATACTGGACAACGGGGTTGATCATCAGAAGCTAACGTCACGGAGATAGGCAGCTGAGTAACGAGCCTCCACAAATGACGAAAATAAAATTATCAATTATTTTAAACATTGAAAGAATGATTTTGTCAGTCGCATAATAGAACAGTATTGTGAAGATCAGTGACTAGTTCTGAAAGCTTGTGTTTCCATCAATACTGAAAAGACAATGAGCGCTGACTATCTTCACTTATTCCGGATTCTTAGAACCAAAATACGTGGTCTAATGCCATCAAACGCCGTTCCTGAGCAGAAAACATTTTTACTTTGTGGATAAGCGACACAGTATAAATAGTGAACTAAGTCCGGAATTAAAAAAAAAACAATGGTAGTAGCAACCATATATATATATATATATATGGTAGGGAAACATTTACGCAAACAATGAAAAAAAAGAAGAAATATTTGTCCATGCGTAAAATGTGCATTCGCATTATCCATAATTTCCGGGATACACATATAAAATAAACAGCGACAAAAAAAATTGAAAAGATATTTTACCGAATCATTTCACAGAAAACAACAAAACGTTTATACTTTGAAATGTTTAAAATGGAGAGAATCAATATGGTGAACGAGAACGATTAAAAAAAAAAGTGCTTTTTTAATGTTTCCAAATGCCCAGAAAAGAAGTTCGAAGTGAGCTGAGGTTACGAGTGGATAATTATGAACATTACTAGCACTGTTAGTGATACAGAATGATGAATAAGACTTTCCCGTGAATGATGAAAAGAAATGGCTATGAAAGCGTCCGACTACTGTGATACAGACTTTTTAGAACGATATTTGATTTTGAAATCTATGCTGTAACAAACAGAAATTACAATCAACGACACAGGCGCTTCACTTAAACAAATCAAAACAAGTTAATTAATTTACATATCCTTCATGCGTCAACGTGGAAAACGAAATGAACAGAAATTAGTACAACCTGCTGCAAGGTCTATATGACTGGAGTGAACTTTTGAAGAGAAATTAGAAACTCTAACTAAAAGAAAAAAGAAAATGATTAAAATGAACAACTAAACAAGAAATGCTATAAATATGGATTAACGGGATTTTAATAAAGCTGGGAAACTGTAACAATATGCTATGCAACCTGATTGGAAAATCAGAATTATTAATAGCGCTCAAGTGATTACTCGTCATCTATAATGATTTTATTTTATTAGTTCAGATGGCTTACTTATCTATTCCCAACTCCCATTTTTTTATACTTGAACCGTGTTATTACTAGACCTAAGGAATATCAAATAGTTACTTCATTTTTCAGGTTTCCTTTCAGGTCCTCTCGTCATGGATGGAAATGACACGACTTTGAGTAGAGAAATTAGGAAATTTAACCTTGATCTGTCTAGCATAACAATTTGAACTGAAATCGAAATAACAAAAACGAAATCTAGCATATGAAGGACAGAAGTAAAGCTTGTTTTTATGTCAGCATTTTTTAAGGAAGCTTCAAACGAAAAACGAAATTTGGTTCTACATAATTACACTTGTCCAATGTAGAATAGAAAAAGTTTTCTGAAAATCGACACCAGTTATAACCGTAAGCAAAAATTATACGACATCTCAAAAGCTTCGAAAACATCAGACATGGATAATATGAGGAAGGCAAAAAGTTTCGATCCCATTGTAATAAATTCAGAATATTCCGAATATTTTTTGGACTGCCGAAAATGATACTCAAAGGTGAATGTAAAATTTCTAAGCAGAAAAAAACAAACAATGATGACATGTTTTGAAGATGTTTTTTTATCGACTCGAAAGGAATGGACCCAACCATCTCTTTCCTGAAGGCAAGCTTCATTTAACAGAGAAAGCGGAAACCCTCCACAGCACTACGCACTACTTTTGAAAATTATGAATTAATGTGTGCTCAAAAATAATGATAGAAGAAAGAATGTCAGCAGCTCGAAAGAACGACGACAATATTTTAGTAATACCCAGAAGACATTACTCATTGCAAAACAAAAAATAACTGGTCAAGAAAACCGTAATGATAATTTCAAAAGAAAATCAAATGGTACTAGGATCTTTTTGCTAGGGAGGGACTGAAATTTTAAAGAGATCGTAAAAATTGATTGCGGTCAGTTGAGATCCTAACGGCACAATAACTATAAATAATAATAATAAGAAACATGTTAGAAGAGGATGGAAGAGGGGAAGAACCTCAATTTTAAGGCTTATTTTAGGATTTAAAATTCCAGCAATGAAAGTATAAAACTTCGGCTGAAATATTTGCTGGGAAGTGCGAAGGAGATATTATACAAACTTCTTATGCCTCTTCCCTTCTCCTGCTCATCCATATTTTCTTTCTTAGTTACTTTTCTTCTTTCTTATTTTCTTCGTTCTGAATAACGGAGAATAGCTCATCAACAGTTAGTTCCTTGAAAACACCCGAGCGATGAGGCTCAAAAATACCAATCGTAAACATGTGACAAACTGTAACAATGTCACATGAATTTTTACAAAAAATAAAATTATTCTAACCATTTTATGACACATTTTCTTTTCCAGTAAAAATATACATGATTCATCGAAGTATTGATATGTTTCTTTTGAAAAAGAAAATTCATTCCTTTGTTAAACCTTTTTTTGACACAAAAAACTGAAACTTCCCATCAGCAACTGTTCTAATTCTGGTGTGTGCCATAAACCAAGAGGTAAATATAAGTGCTACAGCACCCAAATGTCACATATGAAACCATTAACTTATGGAGTGTCACTGTAATTGATAGCAACATACATGAACCCGAAAATAAGCTCAGTACGGTGATATTTTGGTTTTTCTTCTTTTTTCTTTTTTTTTTTTAAAGATTAAAATTGCAACTCAAATGGAAGAAGGGAAAAAAATTGCACTAAATATGCCATGGCATCATTACCTAAAATCCTCAATTTGGTCTACTAGCAGAACACGCTCTCAAGTTCATAATGTGGTATACAAAAGTCTATTATTTTCGAATATATCAAGAATTCAGAATATTCTTTCTAAAGTTAGATTTTCAAATTTAAGAAGTCTAAAGAAATGTAAGGATAAGCAAAAGTATCTTAAGTATTGAAGAAGAATGGAGGAGGCGTAAAGCCGATAGACAAAACAACAAAATGATAATAAAGCAATGTACAAGGTGCCAAACCTGAGAAAGTAATAAAATAGGACTGGGAATATCAGGTGCTTACAAGAAAGTACCCCATTTTTCCAGAAGTTCAGCTTTCAGTTCTGCACCCATTTGCCGATAATCCTCATCAGCTGCAAGACTACGAAATACATCTATTGAAATTGAATCGAACAGCGCCTGCTTGATTTCGCACATTCGATATTGCTCTGCTAGCCGTATTGCATGCATGACGGATGTCGATGGCAACTGAAGAAAAAATATTAACATATTAAATGGCAGTATTTCAAAGATACAACTAATCTTCATGCTAATCAAAATATGGATCCAAAGACCCATAGATTACTACAGTTCATTTAACCATGACTTCGATGTTTAATTATGCACCTAAATACTCAGGTTACGACAACAAATCAACAGGGCTATGTGTATTAACTAGGTATTAATTGTTAATATTTTGTAAGACTAGCTATTAGAATTAATAATAACGAAAGAATATGAATGTGAGCATTCAAACTCACTTTTTCAGCAATAAAACGTTCGCATCGATCATAAAGAGGTTTGATTTTGAATTTATCTGCCATAAATAATATACAATCAATATTTTTGCCTAAAAAAAGATTAGTTTAATATCAACATTTAAAAGTATTCGGAAGACAAAACAAAAGAGTTCACAAACAGTGACAAGATCTAAACTGTCTTTAAGAACCACTCGAAAAACTTTATAAAATTTAAAAGAATACCATCAAGTTGTAAACGACCCTTAAATGCTTCAATAGCTTGATGAAATGCAATAGGATCAACAGGAACCGGCAGTGGAACATCACTATGATTTTCATAATATTGAAATAAAGATGAGAAATATGTTGAAGCTCTTGAAAGCACCTAAATTAAAAATTTAAATTACTAGTATTTAGAAAACCACAGTCAAAAGCTTCAAACAATCTTGCACCTTCTTTTCCTTCCTACACTGAATTTGGTAATCTACCGTCACTTCCCAAAGTACGCATTTGAGGCATACCTTAAAAACATTTTTATACAAATCTTCCCCAACAGTGATTAAGGTTGCAAGCTTACCGCCCTCGGAACACCAATTCGAGATTCACCAACAATCAAAGCACAATCATCTACCCATCTAGTACTTACGGCTGTTTGGAACTGCAGCAAATCCACTGGTTCCAATTTCGCTAATCTGAAATGAAATTTAGTTATGGAGAACTATTCCTATTTGCAGTTTAAAAATACAGGAAAGATTTATTCAACTATTTTACTTCGAGTTTCATGCATCATCAGTTTCTGTATTTACCAATACTGCTGTCAGTTAGTACTTAAAAGTGTAGAAAAACAGATTTTATAATAAAAAAGGTTGCCACGATCTTACTGTTGTTGATAAAACTAGAATTTCACACAAGTCAATAAGAAACTGTTAGTTGCGCTACTCTTCGACTTACACATCCCGAAATTATTTCTTCTAAAACTAATCATTACCTTGTTTTATCATCAACAATAGTTTTCAACCGTTTCATCTGCAAAGGACAACTTTCTCTCCGATGTCTTTCCAAATTCCATTCTGATGAATAATACTTTCCACACGCCTGAAAATGTAAACTATTGCTGAAAACCGACCGAACTGGAGATCTCTAGCCCACCCTTAAAAATTTCGAAGCAGTGTACCCTATACTCCCCCCAATATCTTTTCCTCTAATGTAAAACTGGAGAAATATTTCGGCACCTGACATAAATGTCGTCCATTTTTGGTGCTGAAATAGCTTCCAGATTCAAGTGGATCCGAAGACACTCGCTTCCGGTTTGCAGTACTGAGGGTATACGGACCCGAGGGATTCAAACTTACTTCGGATGAAATTGCTGTACTTAACATCACCGAACCGGATGGCAATGATGTTTGTTCAAATCTGTAATGAATAACAACTGATATTCCCAAGTCACTAAACTATCCTATTGTAATTTAAATTTGCAAATAACGGATATGTCACTATTCTGAAAACAGAAAATGGCCTACTGGGAATAGCAAAATGTTGAAGCTTTAATCACAGAGAAAACGAGCTTACGAAATTATTGCTGAAATTCATGAAAAACGATTCCTACAGAAGTTAGGTAATTATTAACGTTTGAGGTACGGTGGTACTGTCTGGATCGGCAGCAACTGGATGCAATTCATCGCAATGACGATCAAATTCCCGTTGTCCAGGCAACCAGCAATCACAAACACGACATAACACACCACTATCTGCATCTTCATCATACGAAGAATATGTTTGAGGGAGAATTACGTCACTATTCTAAAAATTGAGTAGAAATTATTCTATCCGTTTGCGTTTTAGGTAACTGCAAAAGATCGAGGAAGGTGAAATTTATCAAAACATGTCACAAAAACAAGAAGCTTACCTTCGCAGCTACTGGAGTAAGCTGCTGCGAAACTCGTAGTTCTGGATCACTAGGCCCATACGGCGATGTATTGATGCACTAAAATACTATATACTCGCGAAACTCGAGAAAATGATCTTGGAAAGAAGCAATGAGAAAAAAAAGTGATACAAATAAGACGCTTTGCCTATCCACTATATCTGGAAAGTACTTTATTTTGCGGTAGGATTAAAATGTAAAAAATATGCTGGTGATTGGAAAAATCACCGAAGAATCCTTGATTGTCGGCTCGTTTGAACAAACAGAAGATAACCTAGAACCATTTGAGTCGTTATAATTATCTGGTGTTGCTCTTATGCTGAAAAACTTTTAGATTATATAAAATCGTCTTTAATGGTATAGTATGAGCAATACGCTTTTTTCCAATTTACAGCATCGATAATAAAATAAGTTAAAATTGAAAAATTCTATAAGCAACAATATACTTGATAAAAAATGATATGGGGTGCTATATTCTTAAATCANATGGGGTGCTATATTCTTACATCAATCTTCAAAGCTTTTTAAAAGGCAGTTTCAGCATACCATTCATCACTACGNTGATATGGGGTGCTATATTCTTAAATCAATCTTCAAAGCTTTTTAAAAGGCAGTTTCAGCATACCATTCATCACTACGCATGTCTGTACCAGAAGCTGCATTAGCCACTGCTTTTGCTGCCGCAGCCTTCACTTCAATACAAGTTGAACGATGTCGTTTAAGTGAATAATCTGATGAAAGTGCCCTTAAAATCACGATGTTTACGATAATTTAAATTGTAACAAAAATAAGCAAAATGCACATTAAAAAATAACAGAAGAAAGCAATCCATTCTGGACTGATCTAGGAGATCAGAACGATATTCCGAGCTCCATTTGCTGAAGTTAACAATTCTCCCGTCAGGAGATAATGCGGTGCCCTTAAAGCATCATTACTTTGACATTTTATTCTTGATAGGCTTCACTGACCTTATGAAAGGAATAATTAGAGCTAACAAATATTGATAGAAAATTCCTAGACGCCATAAAGACATGTACAAAGAAAACAATGGGAGGTATAAACTTGATCTTGTAAAGTAGTGAGTAGTGAGCGAAATTTTGATCAGCTGCCCAATTATCAATTTTACAGCTCTGCCAAATGCCCAGTTAAGTAAAATCTGTATTGTTCAAAAATGAAAATAAAAATTCATTTCCTAAATTTGAAAACAATTAGCATGAAAAGAGTAGAGATTACAAAGTCAACCTGTTACAGTCGACGCAGATATGCTGTTTCTGCTTTGGTGATGGGTGAATATAATTTCGAAGAGAAGAAGGAACCTTCGCAGAAGAAGGAGGATACTGGGAACGAACAATATTTACTGGTTTTGTGAACACAGAGGTACTCCCAACTGATACTGGAATTTGTATCTGTCCTGAAGTTTACTACTGTTAAGTATATGAAAACCTTTAGTATTATTCAAAATTTCGTCGTAAAATAAAAGAGTATTTAATGATGTAACTCAATGACTCAGTATATAATACTACCGAAACGTAAATGTTAAAGAAAAACAAGGACACTGTCGTTCAAAATCCGAGTAAACTAAATTCCTTACTCACTCTTCCCTCGAGTGAAAGTGGTGCAAGAGCATAAACTTTCATAACTAACCATCATCCGATGGAATGCTGGGCTGTGATTGATGATAAACACCACGATTTTGTTTTAAAGCTATCTGCTGCGAATGTGATGGTGACAAAGGCGGTGCTCCCTTAATCGGTGGTAATTGTGCCGCAAAACCAGTATTTTCCGATATAACTGAAGATGCTTGAACAGTCTGAAAATTAGAAAAATAATAGAGTAAAACTTTCCACATGTACAACCAATTATAAAGCATCAAAATAAAACATACTGTCACAAAGCTGAATTAGAGCTGATTAGCAATATATTCACAATTCAAACAAATTTTGGGCTGTTCTTTCTGAATACCAGAAACTTACAAAACTGTCTTTATTATTTGAATATTTGAAATCAATAACATACATGAAAATGTTATAAATACTCAGAAACTTGAAGATGTCATTCACTCTAACAAAATATTTATCCCCAACCTAACCAACAGTGAGAGTAAACAGAAGGAAAGAGACCATGTTCAGGGGTAATCTAACTTCACGGAAACAGTAAGGAACGAAGTTTTTTTTTTTTTGTTAGGGTATTCAGAGGGTTAGCCACAATTTATACAGAATTTTCTACCTTAATAAAATGCTTTTCAGGAAAGTAAAGTAACACTATGAAGTCCAACAAAAACGCCAATAACTACTCACCATGGAACTTGTAATAGGATAATTAGATGTAACGGAACTGTTTGAAGGAGGATTTGATGGCGGTGAAACAACCCCGCCATTCGACGACAGCGATGGCGGATGCGATGGATGTAGTCGTCTGGAAAATAAAACGATGAATAACACATTATCACTGTCTCTAACATCTCAATCGTGCTGCTACTCAAGAGACAAAGCTAGCTTTACTTTACATTACTTGGAAATTTTTTAAAATATTTCTAATGGCATCTAAAGTTCAAGTTACACAGCCATCTAGAGAGTATGCATATTCAGCTGTCAAAATACAGCCACTTTTTGAAACACGAGAATGCATCTACCCAGTACTATCTTCATATTCTTCATGAAAAGTTGTATCAGCCTCTGCCAATTCAGCCACTGGTCTTCTTGTATCCGACTCACTATCTGCTTCGATCTAGAATATTTTAATTGAAATACACTTTCCATTAAATAGTTCCAAGGGCAGTATACATTTAATGATTCCACAATAAAATGGAAATTGCACTAAGAATACTCAGTTACACAAACGTTGTTCGTTTATTTCGGCAAGAAAAGCAAACAAGAACTGACATAATATCTCTTCATTCAACACGCTATGTACTGCAAGTCAAACATAAAGAGAATAAACTGAAAATTAACCAATTTGTATTCCGCAGATCGTTTTAGATCCGCCTCGATTTCAGCTAGCTGTGCTCCCTCTTCCTCACTCAACCGATATTCATCAATATTGTGTGATGTTGGTGGCGGCATAGTTGCAATGCAAGATGTCCAACCGGTACTTACTGATGGTACAAGTGGTGTTATTGTCGGAGAATCTACGCAGTGATCAGATCCTGATATTTGCTGCCGCTCCTGAAGCTGTAGCTGCGATTGCAACTGACGTTGATGCAGCTGATGCTGCCGTTGCTCTAGTTGAAGATGTGTCTGCTGCTGCGATAGTATAACGTTTGATACTGACTGATTTGTACAGTTTCCAAAGTCGGATGGATGCTGCTGTTGCTGTTGCTGTTGTTGCTGTTGTTGTTGTTGTTGTTGTTGTTGTTGTTGCTGCTGCTGCTTTTGTTGTTGCATATCCGAATTTTCATTTGATAATTTCGAACTGTAAAAAAAACTTATCAGAAAAGAAAGACTTCCACACATTCTAAACGTATGAGATTAATATTTACAGGAAAAGAAATCTTTTTCTCCACAGAATACCACTGATGAAAAGAATTTCACCGGAAATTTTCCGCGAAAACGATTATAAGAATTGCAAAGAGAGCAACCAAACGTGCTATGCACAGGAAAATATGCCCTTTAAAATTTTCACCAAAAAAACATTCAGAATTTAGTTCCCTTTCCTAACGAACTATCATTCACATCAACACAAATGTGGGGAGCTATATCCACCTAGGAAAAGCTGATACCTCTTAACACCCTTTAATTCAATAGTTTGAAGCAATCGCAGTTGTCGTTGCCTCTGCTGCTGGAGCTGACGCTGTTTCTGCTCACTATCATTTGTAAGTAGTACCCGTAGGGGTTCAATCTTCGACACTTCGTCCGATGTTAACTTATGAACCGCTATACGATGTCTTTTGACGTTTTTCCGACAAGAATAACTGAAAAAAAAAAAAAAAAAATATCAAGATGATAAGATACTACTGTCAAAAACACAACTCATACAAATAAGGTGAGCAGAAAAGAAAAACAAATAAAGAAGTAAAACCACTGAACAAAAGAGGCATGTTGGTTCCAGCATGAAAAGAATATAAGATGAGGAAATGCTCTCACAATTGGGTTAATTTGATGGATATGCAAGAATTAAACAAGCAAAACGAAAGCAACAAAGTTCAACATATTAGATTTTGAAATTAATGTAAAACCGAGCAACTCATCCACATTACAGCGTACACTCACTCTACAGCATTTCAAAGAAACATCTTTGGGGTTATGCTTCATCAAGCTTATACAAACAATCCTGCAATAGACTGTATTCCTATCTCCAAGTATTATCAGGACCAAACAGAACTCAGCCAATTCAAGTCTGAAATTGACTCCCACACTTCCAAACAGGCTGATACCCAATAACGACACATAAACCTTCAAATTATGCTAAGTGAAAACTCTGGGTGAAGGGTGACTTCGAAACCGAAATTTGGAATGAAGAGAAAAGACGTAACGCTACAGTACACCACGAGCAAAGAAAATGAAGTGCGAAGATTCGCAGCGAAAATTTTACACAGATTGAGCAACAACTCGTCTGGCACACTCAGTCGGGCAACTCTCCGATCGATCAATCGATGGAGCAATCGCACCCTTCAAAAATCTGAACTATAAAAAAAATAGTTCGTTGGAATGAAAACAGGAAAAGAAGCACTTGCTGAAGTGCACAGTTGCTCGTTCCCAACTATATAACCAACCGTACGCTCAATGTTACTGAAATGACAGAAAAAATCCAACTTTCAAATGTTCGGGCGCCACAATTCCGATGATTCACTGATGGTATGCAAATTATTAGATTCTGTCGGAAAATTTTTCTTTTAAAGATGCCATGAAAAATGATTCTCTCCATTGCACAGTGCAAAAATGATAACTAATTTTACCTTACATTCTGTCACAAACACATGCTCAAGTAACTGTGTGTAGGTGCCAAATCATGATCCCGCAGTCCTTAGAAATCCCTACACTACATTGATTTTAGGCTATCTAACATACGCAATCCTTTCTGCTGAAAAATTATACGTACGGCATAACGATTCTGGGTGGTACATACAGATATGCTTACGTTTTCTGGCATTCAGGACATTCATAACGGTAATTATCAGTGGCAGATGATATGTTTTCACTGTTTCGATAAGGTGTTGCTGCCGAAGTTGATGGTGGTGGTTGCTGCTGCTGTGCTTGCGTGCTACCGCATACTGCCGGAGTTGTGAACACTCCACAGTTCGAGCTCTGTTGAGACTGATTTGAATCAGTTGCAGAGCGTGACCTTGAATTTCAAAAAAAAAATTTTTTCCTGATATTATATTAATTTCTTAGCCGCTGAATTTTATGCACACTACTCTCTATATTTAAATCTTTCTCACTTGCTGATTAAATTCTTACGTGTCTTTCAATTCCTGTATATACACATTTATACTTCATCAATTCGGGAAGCCCATCTGCATCTCTCCAAATCTATACAGTTAAAGAAATAACATTCCAGTTAGCGAAATTAAACAGTAATCGTGATAACAAACGTGGAGAGTGGTGCAGTGGTGATAATACTTGCCAATGGCCGAGCTTCACATTTTTCATTTTTTGATAACTGTGCTTGTGTCATACCGGAATAACTGGCTGGAGTAGTGGAAGTTGTTAGAATTGGTGGTGCGGATGCACGTGCAGATGTATCTTGCGGACTGCAATGTTACTCGTTTCGGTAACTTATTATCAACGCACTAAAAGAAATTTGCATTTTAGTTACAAAGTTCCTCCCTCTCAATAACAGGATATTTCTCAGCGGTTAAATTCACAACTAAAACTCAAAATGAGTTTCACGATCAGCGGCATATTTTAAAACCCCATTTTTTAATTTACCTCAACAGTGGTTCTTCCATCTTAAAACTATTCCTCCTTTCTTGCTGTTGGTCATAAGCACCACAAGTTACAATACCACTGTCACCATCATAATTCACTCTCGTTGTGTAACATGATAGCTGTCTTCCACTGCTACAAAATTTTCTTCCAAATATGGTGAAATATATATTTGGACACAAATTATATGAGATTTATAAAGACATTAGAATAATTAGAATATTGTAATGTAACGATTATTTGTATAATAGGCTTGTTAAAGTTTTATGCTTCAAAAAAATGGTATAGGTGAAGTGTTTACTCTACATATTTATAGGCATGAGTTTCGATTATTACGTATAACTTCGTAAGAAATATGCTCACCACTAGCTAATTTTTTAACCCTTTAACTAAATAAAATGTGTGTTACAATCAATAAACGTGGATAAATCCTAATGAAGGATGGAGCATAATCACTTTTGGCCTATTTTATATTAACTGAGAGGAAAATAAACTGTTCGGAATCTTTTAAGAATCATAATTGATTTATTTATTCACTAACTTATGATTCAAGTTTAGCTGACTTGAGGGCTGACCACCTCCGCTCGTACCATTATCACCAAATGTTAACAAAGCACTGGGGAGCTGCTGCTGCTGCTGCTGCTGCTGTAACTGCGTTGAAATACTGTCTTCGCTATAAGCGATAGGCATTGTTGTTGTCTGCGAATAAATACCCAGCGTTTCCGGCAGATAAGTAGTGGCTGATTCTCGTTGCCGTTGCATCTCTATTTGTTGTTGTCGCTGCTGGATGATACGTTGATTATGTCGGGCTCGTAAATGTTCACCAACAGTTACCTTTAAAAAAAAAAAAAAAAGCATGAAGATTGAAATGTACGAAGATTTACACGACAAATGAGTATGTCTCGAAAGAAGAAAAGAAAAGAGAAAAGTCAATCGACATGTTTGAAATAAGCACAAAATCTTTTGAGGTTCTGTAAATAGAAAAAAAGCCTACCCATGGTTTAGCCTTAGCCGCTCCAAATTTTAGCGACTCCAGCTGCGACAACGGCTGCATTGTGGTTATTTGTTGTTGCTGTTGCTGTAAAGTTATATTAGCAGTATCATATGTAATATAAGTAACTGACGCATCGCTACTCGATCGCTGTGGTGTCATATTTGTGGCTGTATTCGAATAAGTGGCAGTAGCGATAGTTGCTGCTGATACAGCATTTTGTGATGCTGTCTCCTTCGTAGCTGCAAGTGTCGCAGTACATGAACGATCAACGGTCGGACGCTCACGTTCGTCAGCTTGAACGTTCTCATACTGCTGCTGCTCCTCTTTGGGTGACTGTTCCACTATAGCGCTTCCTGGTGTTGCAACAGCTGAGGTTGAATGCCTGTCCTCAATATTGCCATTTGCGGATCTATAAGAATTTTTTTCGAAACTAAGTACATTCTTTACACGTGACTTCAACGTGAACCGCAAAACATATATTTAAATGTACACGAAACAGTAAATAATGAATGGACGAGATAATTCAAGGTTGAACCCAATCTTTGAAGTGCAGAACACTGCTTTTTGAAAGTCATGTATGACATGTAACAGATATAAGGTGACGAAATAAACATTTCCGATGGCCTATATAAAACGGGGTTTGCTTCCACTAATAAGAGAATGGTTTCACCAAACGATTTATTGGTAAACTGCTAAAACTGACTGAAAAACCACGGAACTTAAGCTGATCAGAAATTCTTTGAAAATGTGTAAACTTATAAAACTTACTTGAACGTAGACGCCGCCTTACAGGTTACGCGATGTCGCTTCAAGTTCGATGCGCTACATAAAATTCGGTTACAATCCTCACAAACATTTGTAGTGATAGATGTGCCAGCTGCTGGCGCCCCGTTAGCACCTCCTCGGTCTTGTACTACACCACTTCCCACACTATACCAACCAAAATGACAAGCAAAATCGACCAAATTATTACTATGCTTATTTCTCCTTCGGTGTCAAAATCCCAAAACCGATAAACTTCCAGAGAAAAAAAGAATTAGCATCTCCAAATTTCAACCTACGCTACTACCATAAAACAAACAATCTATTTAATACACACTAATAAAGCAACTAGGAACCATTTATGTAAAAATCTTGATAAAAGTAAAATGAATAAAGGGGAAAAATTGAAGTATAAGTACAAAAAATAGACCTGGTGACTTGGATTTCCTGTTGTATCGATGGACTCCCAGAAGCAGACGAAACAAGACCACTAACGACAGGTAAGTCAGTAACAACACAGGCAAGTGGTTGCCGATGTAACAGTAGCTGCTCTTGGGAAGATGGCAGTGCAATCACCGACGAATTTGATGGAAGTGGTTCACTAAAAAAGAAATAATATGACTGAAATATGACATTAAGTAGCACAGAGATACATAGAGAAACTTGAACAGGAAAGCGTCATTCCCATCTATTAGAATTTTTGATTACATCAACACTGATTGCAACTTTAAAAAAGGAGGTAGCATTTACATTGTTGTACTTTAAGAAATGCGATCTTCAAAAGAAAAAACGATCAAAGAACCCAACTCTTTCTTCTCCTTCACTAAGACTTTCCATAATTCAGTTCAGTGTGAGAGATTAACGACGGTTTCAACAAAGATCAATGCATAAAAATGTGTTTTTAGCTTGCTTGGGATTCTGGGCAACAGACGTCAATCCTTCAGCTCAAACTTCCCAAGAATTTTAAGCAGGAACAAGCTTCCATAGGTAAGGAAATTCCAAATAAAACAGAAAAAAATATGAATAGTAGGTAGGTTACAATAAAAAGGATGCAACACAAATTTAGATCGTACAATGCACAACTATAATTAACTGTAAGATAATGAACCGGAACATAAAAAGAAATATGCTCTACACTCCGATTTGGAATCTCTTCGCAAAACATCGATTTCATTAAGAAATAGATTCCTTAAAAAAGTCTTTACTTTTCCAAATGCCAGTTGTCTAACCTCCTAGAATCTGTTGTGGAACTCAGATTTTCCGTTGTTTTTTGTCTTAACTGTCCATATTCTAGCTGGTACTGCTTGCAGGTATTACGATGTCGCTTTAAACTCCTGCTTGAACTGACTGTCTTGTTACATGATTCACATTGGTATATTTGCATTGATGTACTCTGGAAATTCCTGTCATTTTTAAGAACTAAGATATTTATATAAACGAAATTGAAGTCGAAAATTACGATCACATGTATACCAATAGTTTATGGTACTGTATGGTTAACGTATCCATCTAAGCTACCAGTGATTTGGAAAAGTTTTACGGGTTCTACTGACCACTTCTTTACTATGACTCCGACTGCTCCGGACAATTACAAAAGAGAAAAAAACACTACTGGTCGTTTAATTCGTGCTGTCTGCTGCGTAAAAGTAATCGATTCATTATTCGAAGACGTTTGGGAAGGTGACTGAAATGAGTGCGAGCTATCAGTGGTGGTCGGTATTGTAGGCAAGGATATGGATGCAAATGTGTGGTCGTCCTCATCCAACAAGCTTGAAGCCAGTCTAAAATATATTCTTCATATCATGTAAAATAAAATCATATTTAAAAATAAGCCTGGAACTGATATTAATAGGAAAAGTAAAAAAAAAAAAAGTAGATGAAGAAGCCTTTCCGACCTTAAATTCTCTAGTATTTGTTTTAGGGACTGAAATTTTACGTGTGTTTTGGTCATAAAGGAAAAGTTCAAATTTTGTCGAAATTGTATCATAGATTTGAATAAAAATCGATACCGCTCCTACAGTACATTTTTGTTCCCATGAAACGGTCTCTTTTTAATGCTTTTAAAAATTCTTAAACTTTCCTACTCGAAATTTTAAATTTTAAAAAGAATAGAAAAGTTAGGCTACAAATAAATAAGGAGTTAAAACCCATTAAGGACTTTCAAATATAAAAGAAAAACTTAAGACCGTGGGAACAGAAAAAAACTTTTTAAAAAAGTTTTCACCAATCATCCAAACAAAGGAACACAGAAACTAAAAAAAAAGAAGAATCAATGTGATGAAAATAACTGAAAGGCTGAGGCAGTAACCTCCGCAATGACTGGTTTTCTCTTTTATTTTCTCGTGCTATCTCAAAAATTTGGCTGCTATTTGTTGTTGCTGCTTGCAGTCACTTCAGTAGGTGGTTGCTACACGCAAGGAACACATTTTTTTTCTTCAATTTTTTCAAGCCAAGTTAGGAACACCACGTTTCTTTCTTGCAAAAATAGTCTCCAGTGAGAATAAACAAACTGTCAAGGAGACGCCATTTCCCACGCCTTCTAATACCAATATCTTAAGACAATTATTATATGACCTGATACTAGTAATTAAAATTACAAAAATGTCATCAACAGTCACCTTATCAATAAAAAGAAAATGTTCTATCAATTGTATAGTCCAATCAGCCAGTTAATATTTACTCCCAACACATTTATTGTAATTTATCACGAATTTAACTTAAATCGAACCTATATTTAGAATTGCAGCAAATGCAGCAGCTGTTTATCGGACATTAAAAATAGCACACGGCTTTAAATTGCATTAAAAAAATGTACCTTCCAGCAGTCAGAGTATTCAAATCACCATTCCGTGTCATCTCCGCTACTGCTTTGTCTAGATAAGAATCTTCACATACTGGCCTCAGCCTAAATATTTATTTCTTCTGGAGCACAAGTCATGAATGATAAAAAAGAAAAGCATTTACTGCAGTTGGAGTTGCATTCATAATCATTTCAATTAATCTCGTACAAGAAGAAAAGCTATTGGAAAAAAAAACTAGAAAACGTCTATTTTATTATATATTTCAACAATATTTGCAACTATAGCTCTTACTTAGAAAACTAAAAATTGGAAAATGCAAAAACACAACTCTTCTGACTCTATAAATGATCTAAATCAGTTGATTTAGATGATAACCGGATTGGTGATTAAAAAAACAGAAAAACAAAAACCTTTCATCTGAGGCACTCATCTCTGTCTGACTGCTATAAACATGTGGATTTCGCTGATTAGTAACTGACACATCAATGGTGTCAGCAAGTGATGTTGTTAAATTACTACTGTAACATGTAGGAACAACGTTCATTGGAGGTACTATTCCTGATGATGAGACCGAATTCGATGCACTAACGCCACCTCTCTGACCAACCGAATATGTGTTTGGTAATCCACTTGTCTTGAAATAGAGGATTTCAAATTCCAGAAAACCACCTTTGCTCAAATAAAATTGTCACCAATCATTACCAATGAAATCATAAGTATATTCACAGTATCTAAACCATTCTTAGTATCTTAGTAACCATTAAATTAAAAATGTCATAGCTTTCTTACGACTCAAGTTTCTCATTTCACTAATGAACCATTATTTTTTTTACTTTCTAATTTAACTGCGACCAAAAAAAAAGAGAAAAAAAAAATGAAAAACCAACCTGGATTGAGTTCAAAGGCATTGTGATAACGGTTGCCTGAAGCTGTCCAGCACCAGCTGTTACTGATTTCCCAGGATTTGAAGAAGCCTGGGCTAATTTGCAGGACATCCGATGACGTTGTAAATTGCGAGAAGTGCTTACCGTTTTGTGGCAGTCGACGCAAGTAAATAATTTCTTAGCTGCAGTTGCTGAAGGGGCTGCTGTCCCACTGGTACTACTACTGGATGACGATTGCCCATTTGTATTTGATCCTCCTGCTGTTGACACAAAACCTGAAATCCCAATCCCAATAAAATGAGGGGAGTTTTTGTCATTAGAGAAAAAAATCTTAAATTATGAAGAGAAGTCTTTATACAAAAAAAAGTAGAAAAGCCCTATTTTTTAAATGCAATCTCAGATAAATCAATAACATTAATGAATGGGGTATTTAGTTACAAAATTATACAAATAAGCGAGTAGGAATAGATAAACATGAGTGTGTCGATTTTACTTTACTGCTGTCCCTCTGCCAATCGTCCTTGCTCTCATTTTTCCCTCATTTATCTCCAACCCTTTTTAAAATCTTCTTAATCAAAAATCGTATTTTAATATCCTTTTCCTTTTCTCTCTTAATTTTAAATTCTATAGTAGTCTATTTCAAAACATCCGAACTGATACCACTACATTGTTCCCTCTATTTCCAGTATCTTGATTTATGTGAAGACTCTTTTAAGACTTGATGCATTAAATTGACACGACACCAGCAGAACACAGGAATTCCAATAACAACCCTAATTCCAGTATAATAAATCTAATCCACGAGACTCAAGAAATGCTTTACTGCAACCTATGAAAATAAAAGACTAAAGACCTGTTGAAGAATTCCTTGAATGAGATTTTTGAAGGCCTGACGGCAAACCTGACGATAACGATTTCTGATTCAATGATGCGCTTAGAATCTGTGAAACATTTCTGAAACAGTAATTTGTTCTGTTTAAGGTACAATTACGAAACATTCTAGAACTGTTAGATAACTGCGTAAACACAAAAAATCAAAAATCAACACTCATGGAGTGCGAGCTTCCTATAAGTTAGATTACCATAGTAATGACAAGAGTGTCCAAATGTTTTCACTGCGTAAAAAAATTGAAATTGAAAGAAATCACCTAGCTACTTCTTCTTCAACGTTCTTGAGATCCATTGGTTCCTTTTTAGATGATGAACGATTTGATTTCCGCTCAGTTGTACTTGATCTAAAAAACAAAAGAAGCTGTACTTCCACAAACAAAAATTAGGTTGCAGCGCACTTTTTCGTCCTACAAAAAATCTCTAAAAAAGAGCAAAATATAAGAATCCTTTAAATTTTTAGATTCCGCGCGTATATTATTACGTAATAAATTTCAGTTTGCACACTTAGTTAAAAAAAAAAACTTGAAAAAAATTTGCAATTTTTTTAATTGCTTGTTAAAAGAAGAATCACTCTGGCTGTAGCAACAATTTATTGCGATAAAAAAGATCTAAAATCTCGAAAACTAATAAGGACAAGAGTTAGAGGGAAGAAAATCAAAATTATGCAAAGAAAGGATTGCTAGCTCAAAACTATAAATCGAAATGCAAACAATATTGTTATTTAGAACAGACAAATGAAGAGAGATGAAGAGATATCTCATAGAGCTGTACTTTACAAAAACATAATGGCATTTAAACAATGAAAGAGAAAGTAAAGAGTTTGAAAAGAAAGAAAAAAAAAATGATCGTTTCCAAACAATCATTTTCCTCTCACAATACAACTTCGCTACTACTAAGCGGTTTTTTACGTAACAGATATCGCTCGCTATCTTAGGATTTACCAAAGCTAGCTAGAGCCACTACTTATTCCCAAAAGTATAAAAAGAAACAAATAGAACAGAAATAATAACATACCTCCCGCTACTGAAATAACTCTTTCAGGATCACCCGCAGGGTTTTTGAAGAGATTTACAAAACCTCCTAAAGGATCATTCAGTTTCCAAACTGGTAGAGTGGAACCGAACTTGTTTTATTTTAGCAGGTCAACAGATGCAGCTGCCTTTAAATAAAGGCAATAATTTTTAAGTCGGCACCCTTGGGGAATTATCAGCAGTACTCAATCGATGCCATTCAAGTTGTGAAATGAAATATTAAAGGTGATTTAAAATGTGCATTAACCTGAACGATGTTCGCAACGGAACGTAATGCTGCTGTTGTTGCTGTTGCTGTGGTTGAAACCCATTCCCAGGTGATGTACCATAACTTTTTGACATATTCACTGAATCAATTTGTCTTGCGCTGCTGTGATTATCACTTCTACTGCTACTTGTACTGTCAAGCAAATATGCCCTTTGACCCGTAATTACCGGATCGCCCACTCCTAATCCATCTGAAAAATAATAATAATTTTACAAAATTTTTGTTGGAACGAGGATACAAAACGGACCCAAAGAATTTTAGGAAAACGATTTATGGTTTAAAAAGGAAAGATCAGAAGACCAGAATTTTCCAAGATGAAAGAATATTTTATATAGTCAATGAAAAAAAAAGTAATAAAACTCCACAGCAAAACCAAATGAAAAGGCTAATATCACGAAAATTGCCGTCGCAAAGAACATGCTACTATGGAAAGGATGGAAAAGAATTGGTCTCCTTCAAAAAGAGCTATTCATACCACTGCTTCATTTAATACCAATCTCTACAACTGGTTATGTCTACTATCATCGCTTCTGCTCTAGCATTACACCATTTTAATTCGAACTGGGAACTAAGCAAAAACTAACTTGGGCCTGGAAAAAAAACTTCATTATCGAAAATGTAGTCGCATCGGTAATATGCAATGGCATAAATATGCACAATAGATAGGAAGGACATGTAGAGCGCAAAGCTCATAGTTCTATTCTTTTAAATTATGAGCTATATTTTTCATTAAATTTTCTTTAAGATCAAATGCACAAAATTACTCTAAAATTGAAAAAAAAAAAAAAAAAAAAAAAAAAACAGCTTCTGAAAAGATGAGAGAATGTGTTTCTCTTGTTTAATAGTATCAATGACAGCATTTTTGGATAACCACAAACCACTGTTACATTTTTTGCCATTGTTCTCACAGTTCCCTGTCTTATCCTTTCATGATGAAAAAAAAAAACAACAGAGTATAGGCATTCTTCCCGACAACATCCAGAAAAAAATTTAATGTGTAGTAATGCAATAAAAATAAAAAAAATTATTGTAATAAAATGGCAACATCAGAAACCAACAATACGATGGAACAAATAATTAGTAGTGGATGGCCATAATTGCTATGTTAAAGGTTCCACAGTCTAGGAACATACCATGGCATTAAATCTTGAGCTATTTATTACATTTGGTTAGCTGTGCACGAAAGACGGGTAAAGAGAGAGTTCAACTAATAAACTAACTAAGGGACGACAAAATTAGCTTAACAGTTAGCTATCCGTAAAGCAACTTTAAAAGGAAAATAAATTACCAGTAAGCCACTACCAACCATGCATACTTAATACCGTTTTGATCTATGTATTTTTAGGATGCAAGTCTAACTCTTCCATAATGATATTGAGAATGCTCNACAGATAGCACTACCAATAAGTCAAATTATTAATGAATTAAACATAGAAATGAGTAAGGCGTATTATTCAGATGATCGAATGTAAATTACAAGCAAAGCCATGCTGTTTCCAAATATATTTATTAATACCACCTCTTTCTCTATCAAAAGAAAAAAACAAAGGGAAAACTCTTTACCCATAAATTAATTCGCCACCACAGAATTTAAGGAAATCCGCTAGTTTCTCGTCTTCTCGAGAAAATTAAAAAAAAAAAAAAAAAAAGAGAGAAAAGAAAAAAGGATTTCGGCATTTCTTGAAACCCAATGTCTCATAAAGAAACTAAAGTAAAACTTTACAGAAAAAATTAAGTGATAAATCAAGTGGTAAAAAAAAAAAAAAATAAGTGGAGATTAAGTGTAAGAGATATGAAACGGCCGGAAGTGCTACAAAAAGACAGCTATGACACAACAGAGAATTTTAAAAAATATGGAGAACATCGAGACCACCTTCAATTATACCGGTACTGTTATACGGTAGTACAGGATAAAAGTTATACAGTAACACTTCATTGACATACACCCGTCAATTTTCCAGTGCGGCGACAGGAAATTTTATAATCTACTAATCATGCATTTCGAAAATAAAAGATGCATAGAATTCTGAGGGAAATTAAGTAATGAGTGACAGCGAGGTCTCTACTGGATTCAACAAATCTTAATTAGTGGTGAAAACATTTTTTAGCATTTATCAAGGATGTGCATAATATCTTCAAATTGACATACAAGGGAACTGTAATAAATAACAGAAAGGCTAACCGTGTAAAGTAATATTTCGTCGACTAGTGTAAAACTGTTGCAGTTTTATTCCATCCTCATCAACATCTCTATCCCGTTCATCAGTATTGCCAATACTGAACGCAGAAGTTACAGAATTTGCCTCTTGCTGTTTTGCGCTTGTGACCAGTGAACTTGTCACCTTCGAGCATGGTACAATATCAACACCGCCGACACAACTCCCGCTGCTACTTAAACTATTCTCCAAATAATCACAGGAACCAATATGTTGCTGATTTACTATCATGTATGGCCCTATAATTCATTACTCGATCAGACCTTATATGATTTCAATAGTAGGAGTCCTTGACATAATTAAAGAAAAAAAAACTTACCTGAATGATTTTTAAGAAATCTAATAAACCACTGTCCATGCAATTAAAAGCTACAAGCACATAGCTGAGGTAACTGTTAATAACATTCCGAGCAGGAAACAGTTATTAGCATAATCATAGTCAAATAGCATTTTAAAATTAAGCTTCTCAACTTACTGCATCGAGTGAATTTGAAAAAAAAAGTGTTTCAGAATCATCAACCTGTCCCGCCTGTGTGGTCAATTCCTGTACCATCGACAAAATGACAAGTTGGTCCCTGTAATCCAGGCAACTTCTCAGCCAATGTTGCTGCATTTCGTACATTAACCAGCATTTCCTGCCTCAGTTGCTGAGCTAAAATGAACAGAAATATTTTAAGTGATCCTAAAACTGGTAAGCAGCAAGAACATTTAATGCCTTCTGGAGTACCAAGGAGTAGTTTTAGTAAGTTAGGTTCTGCGAAGAGTACATGATGATAACAACATTTCCTAACAACTGAAATTCAAATTTACTTCAAGTTCTCGGGAAAATTAAATTCCATTTCCAAACGGAACCTATCTAGGAAAGTCTTTTTTGGCGACTTCCCGTAGCATTTTTTGGAAAAATCCCAGCACTACTTCGAAGATTGAAACAATAATAATCTAAAATCTCTTGCAACCGAAAGATATCTGATGTTTCCCAATTAGCTCTCATGAATTTCATTCCCCTCGTATTACAACTAATGCAACACTTTGCGATAATCATTTGAGTAAAAAGAATAATGCATATTGAGTTGGGGGAATATTCTCTACAGATGTTATCTTCATGCGAGAATTCAGACGTTCAAAGAATCTTTAAGATAACTGGATAAGTCAAAGAAAATGTATATTATTTTTAAAAAAATGACAGCAAACAAAAGCACATTAACGACCGCTACGGAATTACTTATCACCATGGTGACGAATTTATCATCCCAACAGTTATTCGTCCTAACTACCACAATTATGAGTTCACATCTATAACCGTTATATATATATTTTCATTATATAAATATTATATATATAATATCTGGAAACCTCAAATACACTATCATGTATTGGCAATTGAAAATGCTTATTTTACAGTACTATCAAATGAAAATTAATGCACTGAGAGTTTTCTACTATCTGAATATCTATCTGAGAAAGAATCTATTGTAAAGCAGCATCATTGTTTTAGGAGCGGAATATTCAACGAACTACCCGCAACAAACAGGTAGGTACTTGCGAAACAGGGGCAGACAACAAACACCATTTGACTTTTACTTAATTCCGAAGAACTACTGTGTTAACGTTCCTAGTAATTTAATTGAAAATCTCCTCAATTCTTCAGTAAACTGCTGAAAAACAACAACAATGGATAATAATGTAACGAAATAATAAATAAAGGAAAATGTAGCACTTTCCGTAAAATTTAAAAAAAAAAAAAAAAAAAAGCAATTCTTTACAAATATCTGATAGATGAATCCTCGAAGCTCAACCCATTGCTGTAACACGTGAAGACGTACAAAACCTAATACTGTTTTTGCGAGAATGAAATAAATGAATAGGTAAAGTCATATGACAATCCGAGCGCTTAATCCAGTTTTCTTTCCTTTGCAATCGAAACCGATACTACACTTAGCAGTATAGCTTGCTGGCTAATACTATCAACCCCGTTGGTAGAGGATGACAGTGTTAGCCGTTTCATTTTATTTACTTCGTTTTGACTAATGCGGAATGTACATCCAAATAAGTGGATAAATAAAAAAGGAGATATAATGTAGTTAAATAAATTTGCCTCTAAGTAATTAAATGTTGATGAATGGTGTGCAACTGAAACAACTGAAGCCGTAATGGAAGCTGAACAGGATAACCAAAGCTTGGCACAAAACTGCGTATTACAGAAAACATTGCATTATTCGAACAAATTTAGTAAAGAACAGAGCTTCATTCAGATCAAGAACTCACTGCAAAAACACAGCGCAACTCCTTTTCACTACGAGGACGTTCGTAAGAATGACTTATCATTAAAATCGTATTGATGTTGCAATGTGCTTGCAGAAATAATTCGATGAAAATTCTTGAGAAAAAAAAAGAAAAGAAAAGACGAAAAAGGAGAATCCAGAAGCAGGCAAACACTTGAAAAAATCTTTATACATAACAAATGCATACTTGGAGAGATGAGCCACCAGAATGGTTGCTTCCCCTTTTTATGGTGTATATGTCTCATATTGAACACATCTATCTGGATAATCACTATTCACCGTAATCGCAGCAACTATACGGTATATCTTTTTTGTTCAAAAATTACACGGTAGATAGATCTCATCCTTGCACATATATTGTGAAGCGACGCAACAGTGCTATTTTTCCTACATTCCCTCGGCTAAAGCGTCGCGAGATGACAGAACTACAACAGCTTCTTTCTGTGCTGCTTTAATTGGATTTATCTATGAATTCACAACTTACAAAGACCAGATGGCGTGTAATCATTATGCATATAATGTTGTTGGTGACGCGGAACATTCGTTGTTGCTGTATAGTAGTGTTGCTCATCGGAATGATCATTACTATTATCGGCAAGAGTGCTTGCTGGCATCAATTTTGTTAAGTCTGCAATGCAGTTGCGACAAATTACAATGTATACATGCACAAACAAAAAACTTGAAAACTGCTTTGAAGAGTCAATCCCGATTTCAAGTTATTAATAGCATTATGTGCTTTAAATTTTCTAAAAATCAAAAACCTTACCTTCCAAGCTATCAAGCAGCTTAATCTAGCTTATTTTAGTCTCAATTTTTAAGCATTAAATATCTGGAATGTGTATGGAGACATTATCCTCATTAAACAACACAAAGAATGAAACAAAAAAAAAAAAAAAGGAAATGAAAATTGTGGTAAGAAACCAGCCTCAGAGGGAAAAAGTGATTTTTCACAGTGACCAGAAGTGATGGCTATGCCCTCGCGATCTAGCTTATTTTCTTACAAAAAAATAATCGACAAGACGAACTGATGCATTCATCTTTCGACATAGAAGAATGTACAGTTGAAACAATCTTCCTAATAGCAGAATTTATAGAGAATGCATTGTGCTTATATCTGATATAAAACCAGCCAATCTGGGTCCGTACAAGCCAACAAAAAACAGAAAGCAGTACACATGTAAGAAATAGAAAGCTTGAAGCATTGATTAATCATTAATTAATTTCACAATTACAATACAACGGTACCATGATCATATGCATTCATAGTATTTGGCTGGTGTGTTGTAAGCTGTTGTTGTCGATTGTACGTACAGTCAGTATCCGTTACCATTGCCGTTATCTGTTGCTGTGTATACATTGTGTCATTATTGATGGCATCGCCACCACCATCGGAACAAACATCCTGCATGACAATCGTACTCTTTGATGTAACAGGTGGTTGTGTGGTATGATATTGATGCTGTTGGTTTCGTTCGAAATTATCAGTAGGTCGTTCCAGATCCGTTGATGTCATATGATTCTGGAGATGATGACGATGGCTCCCATGGACTGTCGTTTCATGCAATAGAGGCGAAGGCTGACGAAATGACGTCAACGTTTCATGTATAGGAGGTAGAAGATCTATAAAAGTAATTTGAAGGAAATGTAATATATGAAGAAAAACGCAGGGCTTTTCAAATACTAAACATAAATTCATTGAACCTCGTCGTACTCAATGATTTCACCAGAAAGTCCATTTATCCACCCAACCAGTGCTTGCGACTTATTATGTAGAGAACAAATGCTTATCCTTAAAAAAAAAAAAAAAAAAGTGGAGAATGAAGGGAGTGGAGACAGGGAATTGATATAATTAGTTGAATTGTGAACTTGTACACTTGGTGCGAAACCACTCCTGGCCTCAGAATTTCTCCATTATAAAAGGTATGAAGATATGCATAACATTTAGATTTGCTTGGAATTAAAGAACTTCCTGCTTTATCTACACCTTGACTTTACAAACTGATATACTTTTAGAAGAAGATTTTGAGTCTTTGCCTGCACTGTTTACAAAAATTCGTGATCTATTTACAGGTGAATCATTTTGACAAACGCAGCCGATGCCATTCATTCACTTTTTTTTTGTAATTTTTAACAGCTGGGTAATGTATTAGTTTGAAAAAGATCCATATAATGGGGAAAGAGATATAATAACACTCAATTTGGTAATCTATTCATCATAGTTCATCACTTTAAATATAATACTTTGAACCAAATGAGCAAAAGATTAAAAATAAAAAAGGGAATGTCTCCCGTTCCGCTAATAAAGAAGAGAGAAATGTCGTCCTAAGGGGTCAATCAAATTGTACAGCTAAAAAACCAAGAAAACCAATTAAAATTTGGTAACTCCCAGAACTTATTTCGTGCAAACTACAGCACTTCCTTTCTAAAATTTCAAATTCTTCTTTCTGCAGTCCGCCAGATCGTTTGCACTCTTCATCATTTCTCATTTTTTTCTCTTTGAATCTTTAACAGCTGTTGATTTAGGGAATACAGAGCACCTTGAAAATCCTGACTTTTGATTTTTAGTTCTTCAGAAAACTTTGCGAAAATAAGTCCAAGACATGCTTAGTTCATTTGATGCGTTAATATAAAAACAGGTTCTCAACTGCCATGCATTAAATAGAATAAAATTAGTGATATTTTTACCATGGCAACTCTTCATGTTCATCTAATTTTGTTTCTCTTTCTTGCTTAATCACCCATACTTTTAAAGTGAGCACTTTCATTTGTACATATCTACTTGAGGAGGATGCACTGAATATATTATCATAAAACATATTCAATTTATCTTTCCATCCAATATTCCGTTCTTTTTGTTAGCTCACTCCATCGGCAATTCGCGAAGAATAATGAAGCCTAGATTTTATTTCTAAACTCCCAATTTCCAATAATTCTTAAGTTACATTTAACATACCAGTTAGTATTTCCACAGATGTATTTAAAGCCTCCAACGATATCACAAAAAAAGGCACAGTAATCACCGGAAGATTAAATACTATTAGTAACTTCTCTAATAATAAATTATATGTTATATAGATAAGAAAAAGGAAATGAAAAAGAAGCTAACTTTGGGAGAGGCAGGCACTTTGAGAGCAGTCGGTCGCTTGCGTCATCACAAATGAGTGAGATCCTTTGGTGAGATGCTTTTTTTGTTTAAATTTCACCGCCGCGACCGTCACTTCAATATCAGTTTTCTGGAAAAACTATGAAAACAAGGAATATCTTTCACTACGCTTACTAAATGCCATCCTAGTATACAAATGAATCCGAAGTAGAAAATAGAACTGTTTTAAACATGAATAATAACTTTTCGCACTGACACATAAAATCTGAAAGCATACCTTCTGAACATCCTGAAATAGTTTTGGAGGCTCTTTTGAATGATTGTCGTAAGGGATGGTGTTTGACGTCGTTACGTTATTATGATAATGCTGTTTTGCAGGAACTGTACAAACGCTCTCACTGCTACTGTCGGAACTGCTACTGTTGTTACTCCCGATGCTGTATGTATTGCTAGTTCCAGTTTCTTTATAAGATGAAACAATACTTCGTACTGCTGCTGGAGTTAAACAAGACCTAGAAATTTGAAAACTGTATTAAATTCCGAAGGATAAAGAAAGAAACAGAATGAAATAGCATATTTGCTGTACCTATTTGTTGCTCCTAATTGTGGAAAGACTTTGCTAGTTCATGATAGCTGATTCCAACTAAGCAACCTCAGTAACTGGCTATTCTCGGAAGATTCATTTATTTTCAGTCTCTTTTTCTCTCCCAACATTACACAGAGACCTACAATTGATTTCTAAAAAATTTGTTTCCCAAATTTTTAAAGGAAATCCAGGTCCAAAAACACAATTACAATTTGGTGTCGATCCCATCGATTCCCACCTCCCAAATTTCCTCAATACTAATAGAACCAAAGTTAAACGAAACCAATCATACAAAGAATACGGAAAAAAACAAAATATGGTTTCAGGTTAAATATTAAGTTTCAAAATTTGCTGTCCCGATCGAAAAAGCAAGTGGGTTAAAATGACCCAGCTTTTTCCATAATGACTGATGACTGAAATAGCATGACTAAAATGTTAACGTTACGATCAATGCTAGCTTTACGATGTCTGAAAGGAGTTTTGATCGGAAATCTTGCTACTTGTGGCTCATTTAAACGCTTGACCATTCAATTTCTAATGGAAATAGAAAACAACCCCTTGTTTGGAGAAATCCATAGCATAAAACAAATACTTTTTTTAAATTTCATTCCCTACGATGGAAAAAAAGCCAACTTCTGTTATGCAGATGCGAATTGCTAAATACAAACGTAAACAACAGCGGACTTCTACTACAAAATTTTCATACTTCTAATTATAGTCATTGATTTTTCAGCATCACTTCATGGCTTGATTTTGACTTTAAAATAAAAAGCCTGAAATCTTTTATAAAAAAAAAAAAAAAAATGAATGGTTATCTAGAAAGAGTTGCAATGAAAGCAGCAGTAGCAAAAAACCAATTTTCGAGAAGGGCATTTCGACGTCCTATCCTCCTCCCTCCCGTCCTACTCTGTTTCCACATATTCAATGCATTTGATGGTAGTCAAATGCCTTCGTCGGAAAACATGTGCATACATATACACATACGCGCACTTATCGGGACGAATTTATTTTCTGGAATGTGCTTTTCCCAGAAAAAATTCTCCTTTTATGTAAAATATACAAAGGAATAGCAAAAATGAAACGAAGAGAAGCATTATTTAGGTTACTAATCTATTATAAATTACGCAAACAGCCAAAAAATATGGCAACCTTCCACGATGTATTTAGATCAAAGGAACAGTAAGCTACGTAAATCTCAAAATACCCCAAATCAAGCCAAATCTGAGTGTATTTAGATAGGTTATCTTTCAACAACACAACTGCTTCCTAGGAAGTTCAGTATTCAGTTGCAAGATATCCAAATATATGAGGTGTATAATTTACAGGTGAGGGTAATCATAAAGTCGTGAAAGTGAAATTCCCTACCGCAATTCAATCATAAGTTTTTGGAAAACACAGTAATATAAAAGAAACAGAGCAGAAGAATGCTTTTGGACAGAAGCATTTGACGATGCAACAGCGGGCACTAAAAGCAAAATTTCGAAAGTAGGAAAAAAAACGTGTCAAGCAAAAGAACAGAAAAATATCAGAATAAACAAAAATACGCTAGGGCACATTTAGGTCTCATTTTGCACAGTACTACACAGCCCATGAATTTCTTCAATTTTCATCTGCAATTAATCGTTTAACTATATTTGAAACTGCCTGTTTTATAGAATGACATGTGCCATGACTCACTAAAGTGTATCTAAGCAATTTTAATCCGTTCTGCAAAAAAAGCATTACTCTCAAGGAACTCGTGAAATGTTACAAAAAAGAAAGCATTATTAGCATGTCTAAAAAAATTAACGAAGAGCGCACTTCAAAAATACAGCAACGATGTCAAATATTATTCCGGCCTTAATCATACGTACAAAAATCTTTATTGCATCACGAAATTACCGGGTTTTCTAAAAACTGTAGAGAGAAAAAAGAAGAGAATGATGAAATTAGGTATTATTTAATAAGTGAAAACGAAACAAAAAAAAAGAATCAGTGGACCATTTTACATCACGTAAGAAAATGAAAGAATTACTCCTTTCCCTTTAAACTAACTTTAATGGGCGACTGAATAATTAAAATAGTGATGAATGAAGTGCTCGTCCTATCGTAATCGTAACCGAAATTATCGTAATCAAGACACATAAAAGTTTAAAAAACATCTTCAGATTTTTTTTCCGAAAAAGAGATCTTCTCTAAAAGAAGAATGCCCATTGTTCCCTGATCAAAAAGTGTAACATATATAACAAGCATTTATATAACGAAATTTAAAATTTAAAGTCTAAATCTAAAGAAAGTAATGGAGTCTAGCACTGTCCACAATGATCTTAGCAGCTGAGTGTAAGTTACTTTATAGATAACTTTCGGTATCTGTCTTCTAAAGCAACAACTACTGGAAAATCTTGTTACTTCCTCACATCTCTTGTATCGCCATATATCTAAAACTTGTGGAGAAATCGGTATCAGGAACTGAGGGGCAAGCTAATATATTATCCAGCATGATATCAACTATTGATTAACAGCGACTAGTATGTCGAAATATTTCAATTTTGTAGTTCCACTTATATAATTAGAAGAAAATGATGAAAGCGCGCTTAATAAAGTTCCTATCAGGCTGCTCGAAAAACACAAATTCTTAAACATTATAATTATAAAAATGACTTGCTCGTCCCGGATAAATAGAATTCTCTTTTAAATTCTTGCTAGCTTAAAATTTAAAGCCTTTTTCTGACGTCTCACTCCCAAAATCCCGTTTTAATTTACATACAACTAACTTATCTAAGAGTTTTGGAAAGTTTTTACATACGGACTTAATTTTTAAATGAATTCAATCCAAATTCAATGAAAGGCATGGAAATAAGCTTCATTTCAAAACGGCATAATAAATATGACGATTTATGAAGAAAACAGAGAAGCACTTGAAGATTAGCAATTTTCGATAACGGACCATCGCTTTACAAAACATCATGATTACCAGGAGTTTCTGAACGAAAGTCCATTCAAGTAATCTAGACTAATAGTGTAGTAAGACCGTACATCTCAGAGCGTTTTACAAAAGCGTAAAATTTGAGGACGATGAAGTTAATCTTAAATGATGCATCAAATGCATAAAAAAGTGCTCAAGACACCATGAAATACACACCAGCCGTTTTGGAACTGTAACTCACTTAAAAAAAACTCGTGGTAATCATTATAATAGCAGGAAAATGATGGACTCAGTAATCTCAAATATTCTACCTAGCAAAATTCATTAGGTGTTTTACAAAATATTTGGTGTGATCAGGATCACCTATTGAAAATTAGTTCACAGCATTCTGTTAAGCATAACAGTTTTTTTCTTTTCGCTATAAAATGGGAATCAGTTTATCTCCAATAAATCGAAATAGACTGTCTATATTTCAAGTTTCGAACAGGTTAAAACTGACTGGTTTCCCATCAGTGCTCTGGAATCCAAAGCTGGAACATACAAAAAAAAAAAAAAAAAGACGAACCTAATGATTGCAAAGATGAGCAAAAAATATATCAAAAAAGTTTCATTTTCTGAATAGATTACTCAGCTCGCACACCATATTTGCTTTAGTAGAAGCAGCACAGTGAATAAAAATATACAACATATCAACCACTGCATTCGAAGTCTCAAATCCGGATAAGTGTATTTTATTTTCAAAATTCTTCTGCTAAATGCTACCCCCACCACCATAAGGACGCGAAATTGTCTAAAAAACCGAGATACCAACTAGATTCATTAAATGACAGCTGATGTTACCGATAAGTGTTTTATGATGACAAATGTTCAAAACTAGGCTAGGCAGGAAACAGCGAGGAAAGTGACGAACAAAGGAAAATGGAGCGGGTGTCTCATAATGAATTGGCCTTAAAAGTGAAGGAAAAGCGAGAAAACGAAATAGCGATTTCCAGAAAAAAGACTGGGAACATGGAGAACTGTTCTCAAACAATAAAAATGATGAGGATTGAAAAAGAAAATATTCTTAGAAAAATAGAAGTCCGTTTGCCGCTGGGCTTTCTCGTCCCTTCTCTGAATGCTTGCTTAGTCATCAGTTGTAGACAGTTCAAAATGGACAACAAAGAGTTTCTAATACATCTACGAATGTATCGAAATAAATTGCAGATTTTTTTTTTCCCATTATAAATTATGCTTATCTCAGTTAAGCTTGGCAATACAGCACGATTCGTTCGGAATTATAGTTTTGACTTTCATCAAAAATCCCCCTTTACCAAGATATAAAAATTCCCCGCTTTCACACCATCATTCTTGCTGTTCTCACCTAACTGAGATCCTAATATCCAAAATTCCTTAGTATTTATTCATAACAAGGCACACACAATGAAATATATATTAACAGAACACAATGGACGTAGCCATTTCCACAAAATATCACTGAATGAGAATCAGCGAACAAAGATCGATGTTTGATAAAATTTTCGTCCTAAGATTTCCCATCACAGCAACACTAAAAGACAACTCATCCACTAAATCATCATCAGTGAAATTGATCAGTTTGTTTACAGCATGAAAATGGTTAGTCAACTTGAACAAGATGAGAATATGTCCCGAAACAAATAAACGTCATTAAGCTCACTATGATCCGAACTTCCTTGAAGGCACGGTTTAATAACATATTCTTAACATAAAAAGAATGATCTGTACAGCATCAACGGAAACGCCGAAAATATATTAAGCAGACAGTCCGAAAGCACCAGTCACGAGTTACATGCGAAAAGGACGAGGTAATTTCAAAAGAGAAAAAAGTTTATTGATTAACATAAATAATTAATTGGTAGCGGCAGGAAATATGTGTTTGAATAATTTGGATAGAAATTTAAGAAGTTAATCTCTCATTTTGGAAAGCTAATGAGAGGGGATTAATCAGATAACTTCAAACCGCTATTTGTGAAGCGGATAATGAACGAAGTTTGGGCATGATTGCTTTTAGAAGATAATGATAATGCTTCATCTTTCAGCCAGTAAAATAGTAAACGCAAATAAATGTTCTGACTTTTAAAAGTTGCTGGGAAGAGGTGAAGAGAATGGTGAGGGAAAAATAAGGAAAAAGAGGTAAAGTTACTGACATACTATTAAATGCATTTAACAAGCGATATTATTTTTGAAAGGCATGATGAATCCATGCAGCTTAGCATTTATATTTATATGCATATAGAAAGGAAAAATTACTATCCATAAACATTATCATCCAATTTGCTCACTAGAAAATGAATTGCTCAACAGTGAGGTAGTCATCACTGCTTTACAGTGCTCACTTCATCGTACTTTAAGGCCTAATGTTCCGATCTTACCACATAATACTTCATTCTATATTCACCCATTTCATTTGCTCTGGAATATATCTCATTACCTTGATTTAATGGGAATTCCTTTCACAAATGTTCGAAGAAAACTAGAAATCCCTTTTCCTGTTAGATAAAAGATGCTTCTCATTACAAAAATGAATTATTGCAAGCTTGGAAGTAACGTGGCTGAGCACGCTTACTCTCTCATCTAGAAAACACTGCTGTAAAACATGCTTCTAATGTATTCATACTGAGGCTAATATAAAGTGGAATATTTAAATACTCAATTCTTCTTTATAATTTGAACCACCATGATATCAGTGTCAGAAATATGACTGAGATAGATGAAATCATCATATACGAAAGAGTGTGCTGTGAGGATGAAGAATGCAAGAACATGCTAGCACTTTTAATGATGTCTACACCATCACAACCATTAATGTGTGAGAAACTATTACCATTCCAACATTCATAGTTATCAATAGGTAAGAAAATGCAAACAATTTCTCTGTGATGTAAACATTAGACAGTGCCAGGCAGAAAAATTCATTCCAACATTCTGTAGAAAACCATAACTTAAAGCAGGCTGAAACAATTCTGGAATAAAGCTAGGAGGGCCCCTGGAGGTCCAGTCCAAGTCTAAGCGGGAGTCTTACCTAGAACTAACTGAAAGAACAAATTTCTTCAGATCGAAATAGATGTGATGCTATTTGGAAATCAGAAAATGGCACTAGTAAGAAATCTTTCTAAAAAGCAAAAGCTTCCTTTCTGAATGCGTCTTAGCAAAACGCAGAAAATGTAAGATGTCATTTGCTATAAAAATTGCTCGTCTGTTACTAAAACAAATTTTTTCTATTCGATCGAAGAGCTTCAACAAATTTTGTTTTATTGGTTGGAAAAAGGATGGAGACGCTTTCATTTTCGTCTTGGCAACAAAATATTTCAGAATAAATGTAAAAAGGAATTGATATGAACAAATGGATCATAAATAATGGCGTGGAACACCATGGCCTGAGTGTGACTGAAGGGCTTGGAGTTGAAGTCGTAATGATGGAATAATTTGATGGAGAGATTGACAGTGCGTGAGGAAAACAAGAAATAGGCATTCGTAGAGGAAATGTAAGTGAGGACCGATGAGCTGTTGAAATTTAGTATTCGTAGCTGGTCAATAAATTAATTATAAATTTATAACTGGAGTTAAACAAGTTTCAAGGTAAAAAATAGCTAACTATTTGTATTTGAGAATTACCACTCAATTTTTAAAGATGACTAAATAAAATCTGAAGATAGTAGTTAATGGGAAAGGTAAAGTATAAAGTATGAGTCTACTAAACATGAAATCTTTAAAACGAATAATCTTGGCTTCGAAAGAAAACACAGGTTGAAAGAACATCACAAAATTGTGTCAGGATGGTAAAATTCAGGATAATTTAGTTCCAAACGATCAGTTTCCAAAGATAAGAAAAATCTGTCGAATAAAAAAGTGAAAATGAAAAAAGTTCATGTACAATCATAAAATCGGGTGTTCCATATAATAGTAAATGAAGGTAAGTTCATATAACAAATAATTACTGACAAGTGAATTGAATCAAAATTTGATAACCAGATGAATCAAGCCTCTTTCGACAAGTGTACTATATAGCTAGATGTCCACATTTCCATTTATTTACATCAGAAAGCTGGAACACGAAAGGAAATGACTGCAAGTAGATACTGCAGCGATAATAGGACAATAATCTTCGTCAAGCGAAGTCAACACATTAAGAGAAGGAAATGAGTATTACGTCAGGAAATGAATTAACAATACCATGACCGAACATTAGTAATATGTAAACGTTAGCTCCAAAATAAGAGACATGAAAAAAGCAATTTTGAATGCTACTTTCACAATAGTCGATGATTTCGGTCATCTGTTCCAGTGTAAACAGCAATCATTCAAAATGATGAACAGCTATGACATGACACCCTCTCTCTTTTATCTTTTCTACCTTCTCGCAGATCTTTTCTCCAAACTAAAAACTAAACAAATAAAAACTGGAAGAAAACGAAGCGAACAGATTGTTCTATTTTATAAATGACCTTCTTCCATATTTATTTATGCTAATTAAATTCGCTTTTAGAAACCCATAATTTCAACTTGGGATTCTTGACATACTACATTCTCACCTTTTGTGAGTTGTGGCTTCCTTCCCCATATTCTAAGTATTAATTTTTCTGATTTAGGAGTATACAATCCCGATAACCGAATCACACTTTACTTACTACCCAGCAGATCACCAATTTGCACAAAATCGACTTTTATACAGTGCGTTGTTCAAGGAAGATTACGGTTATTTTGAATATTCTGATAAGAGTTATTCTATTAGCAGGTATCTCACGCATTGTTTGGGTCAGCTTTTTAAAGCGTATCCAAGCGGATAAAAATAAAAGTCATAAACAAAGAATTGAATTTAATTATAAGCAAAATGAGCTCTATCTAGCTTTCAGCTTCAGATGATATATCACATACATCCTCCCCAATAAAGAAAGTAGATGAGACAAGAAAGCAAAGCAGATGAAAAATGAATGAAGGGTATACGCACACACATCAGTGAATAGAGAAGGAATGAAATACCTATTCAATAATGTTCCCAGGCTAAATTATGATCGTTAACCTCATTTATTCATTCCTTTCTAAAAAAATATTGCTGAGTGGGAAGGTGCAGCACCTAAATTAAAATCATGATAATTACGCACAAAAGTCTTAGACAGGAATCTTAACGCTGGAAATCTAACGCTTCCAGAACATTTGGAGCTATTGCTCATTCTTTTCAGACAGTATAATTTTTCAAGACCACTCTCATTTATCTGGAAACAGAACCAACATGAATCACCCATCGTCGGTAAAAAAATCTACTGAAAGAATTTCACTAGAATAAGCCATCAAACATTCCTTTTTCATATGCCACTGGTTTCTGTAAAGCACAAATGAATAAATGAGGTTAACGACCTTATGTAGAATAGTGATTATCATAGCTTGAAAAAAATCCATTAAATTTCAAAGTCTATCTCGTACTGTTAAGAAAAAAAAACAATTTCCCTATCTTAGGATGTAGATATTCCTTTCAATTAGAAAAGGATCCTTACTGCAATAAAAAATATTGGAATAATATACTCATAAGTGGTATTTCCTGAGGCGAAAAGTTTAACAAATACGAGTGCAAGAAGGACATGAACAGGAAGAAAGAAGATACACTTCGAGAATATTCCCCACATTCCTTCAAGAGCAAACAATTTTAATTAGCTTCAAAAAGTATGCATCGAGAATACAAGATAAAACTAATCGAAATGCAAGAGAATACGAACAGAAAAGGATTGCATAGAAGCAAAATTCCTATTACCCTTTCCTCTCCGTTTCATTGAGGCAATTTGATGGGAATTCATTTACACGATGAATATAGTGCAAAACAGAGCTCACTGTTGGACACTCAACCGATCTAATGTAAATTCTTATGCTCTAATGATCCCTCATAAAATTATCTTAGTTTTAAAATGGAAAGAATTTACCACTGAAACCCAATGGGTACAGCAAATGAAACAAAATATGGGTTATAAAGAAGAGAAATGGGAAACTAAACCTTCCTTCATTTAAATGGAAGAAAGAAATCCTGCCTTCCTGTTCGTATGTTACATCCTTACAATAAGTGCTAAGTAATCCAGTAAACAAAATATATTTTTAATTAAGTCAGAAAAGCATTTCTTAATTTGGAAAAATCATTTCTCCTATTAAATCCAGTGACTTATAGCAGGAATGACAGGTTACTATCCATTCGGCTAATTAAAATCCAGACTTCATACGTCTGCACTACTCTTCAAAGCATATGAAAAATCCAAAATTCAACCGAACATAACACATATATGACTCAGCCTCTGAGATAGCTCATAACTTCACATATAGCACTGGAAGTTCCGAAAAATTTTCGAGAAAGAAGAGCAATTAAAATTCATGGTGACAAATTTTAACCCACTAAATCATTTTTTGTAGCCGTCCGATCGCTTGGCTAATCTTGAAAGCAGTGAAAACAAAGATTTGAAAAGGAGTTGACATCCAACCAAAAACTTTTCTTAAATGGAAATGAAGATGGAATGGGATGAAAAGGGAAAAAACATGCTAGATCTTTTTACATGGGGTTATTTTTCCCCTACATTTATCATAGCATTGATAAATGAATGTTCAAAGTGCCATCGAAACTGGGGGAAAAAAAATAATGGATTTAAAAAGAAAAGAAAAATATGTCGTTAACTAGACGATTAAATTTATTTGGAAAAAAGGAAGATAAAAATCACTCAAAAGAAACTCAGAAAAAAAGAAATAAAAGTTTGGAGGTTGAACGAAATAAAAAATAAGAGTCAATGGAGGTGAAAATAGGAAAAATGATGAACTTCATAACACTTCCACGTGATTTCATGTCCATTATAACCAATCATTTCTCCACTTAAAAAAAATTTTGCGATGGGATGAAAAAAAAAATCTACATTTTCAAATAATTAAAGGGTAATTTTACTGTTTGTGCCTCATTATGTTTAAGTAAAACGGCATGCACTGCCATACTTCATGAAATTAGAGACAGATCAATCAAGGTATAACCAACGATGTCAGATGTTTAATGATTATTCCACAGGGTAAAATAAACATCTGCGATAGCAGTGTAAAGAAACATATTGTTTAATAATTTACTCTGTCTCCTTTTTACAGAGTTACTCTAGCAGTTTTCCCACCTCACTACTTTCAAATGCAATAACTAATAGTTTAATTCAAATATTTGTTCTTTGATGTGAATTCGAAATGTGCTGTGCTTTCGGGCTTCCAGTAACTACTTCACTATCATCACTTCGAGTATAGAAAAAAACAAGCCAGCAGTACTTCAGGATGTAAGTACCATAGCGCAAATGAGAAATTAGGGCCTCAGAATATCATTCACATCACAGGACGAGTAAGTAAAGTCGATGACGAGAAGCATTTTTTCATTACCAATGAATAAAAAAGGCTTAAAAAGAAGGTTGGATTTTGTATTTAAATCCCAAATGAAAATTTTAAATATTAAAACAAAGTAATTATAAGGAGATGAAAGAAGTGAATGTTATTCAAATGAAGCTTCAAAATAAAAAAAAAAAAGGTCTCTTTTCTTAACAGTTCTATATTGAATGCACTTTTCGAATTATCGCTGAAAACAAAATGCTCAATTTCGAAATTTTCCGAGCACTTGAAGACTTTCGTAACACGCTTACTGAACAATGAAGACCAATTATCCACGAGTTCTTATGCTTTTCACTAAATGATTTCAAAAAATATTTCTACTATTTTAATATCTCCACTAGAAAATCTCTAAATTATTTAGCAAAATCTAACGCACCACTTACAAACTAGGCTGAACTTTATTATCACATAAAAACAAAAAACAATAGAACTATTCTTTCTTTTTTAAATTCTTGACTTTGTTAAGAAAAAAAAAAAAAAAGAGGAAATAATAGGAATAATCCAAGTACTTGTACGTATGAAAAAACTTCATTTACCCGGAAGGCAATTCTGAATCAGGAGAGGGAAAAAAATTTAGTAAAATAAAAACAGATGGGAAATTGCGACAGGAAACATCCGCCATATAGGAAACTTCGTAGAGAGAAAACTAAAGTGTGTCTACGGATCAAATATTCATTTTTCTTTTCTAAATATAGTACTGTTTATAATGCGAAACGAATGAATATTAAATGAAGGAAAAGGAAATAACAAAGAATTTAGAAGCATTGAGAAATTCAACAGCGTTCTGTGAAACAGGTGCTTTTCCAGAATTATTGAAAAATTCACAAGAACTTAGTGGAAAAGATGAAATTTAAAATAAATTTCCACAAAACTAGGGAATGAAATAAAAGCAGTGACTTAAGGGAGAATACAAGGAAGGAAGAATGAGTAATGAAAAGTAATAGCAGAAAGAAGGTAGTGAGTGATTAATATGCAAAGAGTATAAAAATGTTTATGATTTGTTTATCGCGCACTAATACTATAACCAGCTATGTATGCTATACGCTGGATTGTGCGTGTTAGGTATCGTCAAAATAATTGAAGCCTTGCTTTTCGCCATCACGGAATAAGTAAGGGCGGACGGCAGTGTTTTCTCTTTGACTACTTTAGACTGGTGAAATTTCTTTCAAATAAGATCTACAAAAAAAAAAAAAGGATCAGTTTTCCACTGAATATTTTAAAAATATTTCTGACATGCAAAAAGCTGATAAGAGTAGTGAAATAGATGATTCTGAAGCATTAATCATTTTTTAGAGATGAAGCTTTTATTCAACAAACAACATCCGACGAACACTATATGAATATTATCAGGAGGTAAATTACAGGGCTTTAGTGGTGATGTTTTAAGATGACAAAAATTCATACTAATGTGAAATCATTCTGTACAGGTTGATTTTTTGACTGGAAGAAAACAACTGATCGTTTGCTTACGCTTTGGCATTAATTCGTTTTCTTGTAACAATGATCTATATCTCTTCTTGATTATATAAAACTGCTCATTCACCTTCACTTTTTTTAAACTTGTCTGTCACCCTTTTATCTAATAACTCAAGTTCAAACAAAAATCAAAATATATAGTTCCATTTTTTACTGATTTAGTTATAAGCAATATTTTTCCTATTCTATTTTGATCCTCGCTTTAACCTGGACTTTTCTCCTATATCCTTCATCACAACTTCCTTCGTAGATGATCACACAGTTCTTCCAATGATTTGTGGTCAAGATGTTTTATAAAAATTTCCTTCCCTTGTTTGCTATTTCAGAATCATAGATTCCTGCGTGTTAATCGATATCCCTCGCTAATTTCGCCTTAATTATGATTTATGGAAGTCTCAAGATAAGGTAAACAAGTTTTTACATTTCCTTGAATTGAAGGATAGTAAGTAGGCTCCAAACTCAAATTTTGAAATAAATTTTATAATTACTTATTTTCTAAATTTGGTTGGGATAAAAAATCAACAGAACTGCAGTGAGAAATACATAATATTAAAAAAAAAAAGTCAGTAATATTATAAATCGCATCCGAAGTGACATCTCCAAATCGTTCAAAATAGTGAGTCAAAGTATTAATTTAAAAAAGTCCAAATTCAAATTTTAGCCGAAAATATCCTCTTCGAGCTTATTTTTACTATTCATTTTAAAAATGCGAATGATTTTTTACTTTGGACAAATCACGCAGTTATGATATTCAGATTTTTTTTCTAAAGAACGCTGAGGTACTTGATCCTTAGCTTCGATAGTTCATGTAAAAAAGAATCTCATAATTACAAGTGGGAAAAGAATACAATGAACTTAGCTTTGAGTCATCTTTTAAATTTTGAATTTCCCCACAATAAACAAAAAAGAGAAAAGAAACTATTTCCTCTGAAATTATTAAGAAATAATATCTCTTTATGACGAAAATGAAGACACACCTGTTTTTGGTAGAGGATATTTGTTCTGGGAATGAATAACTTTCTAGTTTTTTCACGACTCGGATGGCATTCAATCGATTGGAACCGCTGCCCAACAATTTATCCAAATGACCTGTAATCTTTTCTGTTGTAATTTTTTTTTTCGTTTAGTCAATAACTTCACTCTCATAGAGAAGAAAAAAAGCTTTACAAAAATTCTAAATTTTTGTAATATCTTGGTAAACAGCAGAGTAAGAAAAAGATAATGATGGGAATAAAAATTCTATGCATGCGTATTAATATTTGTACGAGATTGTTAAGCCTGTATTACTAGAGCTATTTTGGAGCATGGTCACATTACAAAAGAAATTAAATCTTTCAATTCCCGAAAAGTGATCGAAAATCACCGCTAAAGGATAGAATAAACTTAAACATCAACAACACGACATGAAGCAACAGCAGTAACCCCCGATATTTCGATACGAAATAATTGCATGCAATCAGCTGGTATATCCGTTAAGTAATCAAGTGAATTTTGTAACGAATTTTTTTGATTTTAAGCTACCTTGAATAAACCACTCATCCAACACACCATTAGTTGTAGTGAGTGTTGGTTAATATAATTTATTTAAAACTAGAACAGCTGCCTGCCTCTTGTAAAATCGACTGAGAATGACAATTTACTCAAATTTTCTGTTCCATTTTTTATTATGGCAGCATTATTTTAAACGTGATATTCCATTATTACAATCATTATATTGAAAAGTTATGACCAGTAACAGAATTGAATTAGCGCGCGTTTACATTCATCATTCGGGAAGTTTTCGACGAATTTCCCAAAATCGGTTATCCCACTCCATTCAAAAGATCATTCTCAACTGTTGAAACTGTCCATGTCTTTTTGCAAAGCATATTTGTGATTTAAAAAAAAATGTTGAAACTATCGCCCTCTCTGCCTACTTCCTTTTTATACATTCCCGAGATTTGAAGTCATTAGCTGAGAAGGGATTTTGAACAATTGTATGAGCAAGCTCCATGCCCCTAAAAATTCGCTTTCACATACATCTATCTTTAAACCACCTCTCCCGCACTTCGTACAGTTCCCTTGTTGCATTTTTCGATTTTCCAGAATATGTATTAGAAATATTTTTCTTCCCTAACAGAGAAGAAAGAAATAGCCAAACTCCGAAGAAAAAAAATGTAACAATCAGTAATGCCGAACAAGAAATGAAAGGTATAATTTGTCACCTAGGCTAAATTGTTCGTTGCGAAAAATTTCGCAAGATGGACTAGCAGCACAAACGTTGAAAGAAGATTAAACAGCTCATTGGTTCAATTTTTGTAGGTAATACCCTAGCCAAGGCAAACAATCAATCCTCTATAGTAAATGAAACACTAAAAAGCTGGATGCACTTGAAGTTAATGCATTTGGAAGTGACTGGAATGAACCGAAGATGATGATAGCGAAGGTACCGTGAATTAAAATATAACACAAATATCATTTCCTATCACATCAACGTTGAGATGATTGATAACGCAGCAATGAATCATTGGGAAAATGGGAAATTACCTTTGCATCTACAAATCGTTCAGTTGCTCACTGCTTATGGAAGTAGCGGTGAACAGTGCTCACATTAAAAGGTTTATGACACTTATCTTGTCTACAACTAATAGTACTGTTATGTATTGCTCATAACGGACAGGACGAAGATAATTGGCGCACGTTTGACTGGAAATTGAAACGAATTTTAGCTTGGCCTTTAAAAGTGAAGTTAACTAGGGAAAGACTGTAGCAGAATCATTTTCCGTACCTCATGACCGAAAGAAATAAAAAAAATTAAGCCAATCCTGCCACCACTTCTGTCGAAAAAAAAATCGCCCGCCGGATGAAAGCGAGATATACGGCCCTGGAATGCAACTTATACGTCCTACCTTAATCTTTGTGGACGAACTGGTATTTTTCTGTAAATGTCCCATGAATTTTTTATAATTTCCTGTAATTCTTTTGCATCTAGCGGTAGACTTAGAAATCAAAGGTCTATATTTCTTTTGTAAAGTTTTTTTTTTTTTGGCATAGGTACTTGAAGTTAATACGTATAAGAAGCAATATAGCACTTCTCCCCGTTTTTTTTTTTTTTTTTTAGTTTTTCATTTCATCTATACAAAATTTCAAGCAAAGAAATTAAGAAGTTATCTGGCATCCGTTATGGAGACGAAATTGGTATGAGAAGACAATTTCGAGTTTGTGTGATCGAAGGAAGCATATCTTGTTAGAAAAGAGCAAAAGATAGTGGGATGAGAAACCACTTATAATGGAAATTGGAGTCTTCTAAATGGATAAAGCTAGATTTGAGGAGAGATGAGGATGAGTAAGAATACTCCAATCTGGAAAGAATGTACTTCCTCCAATCCATAAAACGAAGATTAATGTATAAAAAGAGTGCGAAAATGTTTTGCGGTCAGTTTGCTAACATTATGTCACCGTAATTTCCCTCTAGCTACCTCTTGAGACCAGAAATTGCGATGGATTTTTAGGATTGAAGTGGGAAACCTTTCAAAAATAACGTAACACTGAAAAGTTATTAAATTTGAGAATAGTGTCTGTCTATTGCAACAGGAAGGTGTATCAGAGTGAGCTTTTTAGTTTACTGCTCCAAGGGAAGAATATTGAGAAGGACTTTATGTTTATCTATCTTAAGGCCTTCCGCAGAAAGGTGCTCTAAACAAACCTTGGTTCACTCCTTTGGCATATTCCGTTTGAATGGAAGTTGAAACAGGCACGATACATCGGTGATGTATTGCTGTAGTGTTCACCTGCTTATCGCACTGATGTTTCTGCTGATCGTTTATAAAACCCTCCACCGTGATAAAATTACTGTAAAATTGAACAGTCAAGAAATTTAATAGAAATTTCGAAATTTTAGGAATTAGACGGTATTCGTTGAAGTTACGACTAGATAAATACAGCATTTACATCATGCAAATGCATAAGGGATTGAATAGAAAATGAAAGGACGATGTGTAAAGTGACAGAAATTTCTCCTAAAGGTTAATTTCAGTTCCGCTTTCAGGATTACAAGGCCATTTATTAGTACTTCATCCGAAATACCGTTCCCCATGATGTCATGTTTGAGCAAGTGATATCAACACGATCTCCAAAAAAACCTTGGCTTCAACCCTCTTAATTACTTCATGGGCTTGATTGCAACATCCACATTAATGCTCGTCCAAAACTGCATTTCCCTAATATCGCTTATAAAACAGTAAACGAGGGAAGAAAAAGTGAAACGATGATGAATCAGGCAACATCATGTTCAGAATAATCAAGGAAGTAGTCCTTGACGCTTTAAAGTAACTGATTCGCAAGACTAAAGTCTTTTCTAGTCTTCAGTATTTTACCAGTTTAGGTAATTGGTGTAATATGAAGAACTCGCTGAACGAATCTTTCCTACGCCGATGCTTCAGAGAACCAATAGCCTGGAGATGGTTTCCCTTCTCACAGATCAGCTAGAAGTATCTGGAAAAATGCAGGAAGAAGTATTTAGAAGTTGCACTACGTGGAAGCAGCACCATGAACAGACATCACATGCACCCATGCAGATTCGCAATGACAATCTGAATCTATGATGAAGATTGAGAGAACGTGGAAGGCTGCGTGTCTCCAGTTTTCAGCAATTCCGACAATCCTCCACTGATCCTCTTCCCTCTGAGAAGGACCGTGCATAATTATTGCGATTGTGTGTTTTATTGAAACTGTGTCACCGAAATAGAGCGAACGACAAGTCTTCACTTCACTGATAAACAATACCCTCTAGCGATCCACTTCGTCGTTCACTCTCGTTTCGATGGATTCGTTTGATGACACGCACCTGTGAATGACACCGATTCCTTCATTGCTGCCTCTCTTTTCAACTTTTACTAATGCAACTCTTTCGATAGACAGGTGGAATGAAATTGTGGAGCAGAATGAGTGATATGATTCGAGTCTGTACAGTGAAGCTTCCTCTGCTTTTATAGCATCCGAGAAGCCAAGTTGAAAAGTTCTCCTCTTCTCTCTCTCTCTCTCTCTCTCTCTCTCCCTCTCTCTTATCGTGAAAAGTTGAGGTCCTATTGCAAGATTTCTGGATAAATGGAAATTTCCAGTGTTTTTCTACACCTTTTGAAAAAATTATATGGGTCAAGCGCTACTTACAATTTAGCATTTCGAAATTCTTAAAAAATTCTCATACAATTGAGTATCTTCTGCACCATTTTTCACGTAAATTTGTTAGATTCACGTAAATAGCAGTGTTTTACGCCATATGAAAATTCCTGATAAGGAATGGAGGTCACAAAAATAAATGACTGATTCATTTAACTGGTTGCTGCAAAATTACCTGACACCAAACTATTCTACTTCTTGCGAATTATGCTATTTAGATGAGAGAACTGTAAATTATCTTTATGGATAAACGAAGAAAGGAATGAAAAGGGAATTGGGTCAAAGGTAGACTATGCTATTTTTCACACTTCCCATCTATCTCATTCCTTTACGAAATTGCTTACATAACTTCGGATTTCTCACTCTTCCGAGTGCTGAACTGTTAAACGACAACTGAAATATTGTCTCCGATGTAAAAAGTATTTTCTAATGAAGTAGTTTAATCAGATCATGAGGAAGAATGAGTTTATTTGTGAGAGAGAAGAACAGAAGGACTATTTATATACCTTTGTTCACTCCAACTCCTTTTCTCTTCAGGCCGAAAAATCATCGAAAAACGAAAATTGCCGGCTGCTGAGGAATGGAGTAACAGTAAAAGTGATATATTTGAATGGTGTAACGAGACAGGTTGAATGACAGGTACAGGATAGAAGACAAGCTGAAACTTGGCTATTTGGTGCTTTTTAGAGGTGCAACTTAACAGCCAAACGGGAAGTTTGTATTGCAGGAAAGTCTTCCGGTCAATGATATCACTGAACAATGTGTAATCACTCTTTTTTTATACACGATCTTATCAGTAACCACTGATAAATGATATATATTCTTTTACAAACATAACATACCCTCCATCCTTCATAATTTACATATCTTTTCAGCTTTCACTGAGAAGCTGCTTCTTGTTTGGTAAAGTATAACTCGAGAAATCGAATTGCATTTCTATAACAAACTTGCTACCAACTTCAAATTCTGTAGAAATTAAAAAAAAAAATGTGCCGGAAAATTAAATTTCACTTAAGCCTGAAATGTGTAGGAAAATTTTAATGGATTCGGAAGGGTAAGCGATAGTTAGATAAGCAAGATGGCCACCTTCTCAAAGGACTGTCTCAAAAAGTACGAAAGGACAAAAACAATGTTAGACGAAAGTTTAAAGGATGTTCCAAAAACGAAATCTACAGCTAAATTATAGTTCTATACCTGTTGGAAATCCATTAAATATCGTCTAAAAAAAAAAATACTTCTCCTACTCAAGAAAATTGTATGTTTTACGACATCGCTTTAGAAATTTGTAGCAGGCAATGTTTTTTCCCCTTCCAAATCTCCTGAAATACCATAATTTTATCTTGTTAATTGTGTCGTGGAGAATTTTCTCGAAAAATCAAAAAAAAAGGAAAGTTATTCGGTAACTATATATTATCAATGAATTTCTNTCCCTTCCAAATCACCTGAAATACCATAATTTTATCTTGTTAATTGTGTCGTGGAGAATTTTCTCGAAAAATCAAAAAAAAAGGAAAGTTATTCGGTAACTATATATTATCAATGAATTTCTTTGCTTCATATTGAACATAAAATGCGAGTAAAGCGAATCGTTTCAGGCTACTCAATTTAAAAAGTTTTTTTTTTTTTTGATATTATCGATCGAATTTAAGCTTTAATTAAAAACTTCCATCACTTTTTTCTTTTTATTGCGATAGACATGGAGGAGAGATTATTTAAAAGAAAATTAAATTAAAAAATTTCATCTTATCATTTTATAACTGATAAATGAACATACGCCAACAGATAAATGATATACTAAATGAACAGCAGTGACTGTAAGGCATTGGAAAAGCTAAACTGAAAAGAGTACCGCTAATGAAGTTAAAAAATATTATCATCGTAACATCATCATCACAAGCCACGACAATCAACAACACAAGCAGCACTGATCTAACTCATTTCATCTCCCTTAGCCTCAGTTCCCATTAGCACCCTCGAAATGTTTGGTTTGTCTGATTCTGCTCCATAAGTGCTGTCTGTATCTGAGTGTCTGTCTTGAGGCAGTTTATCTATTGCTAATGATGTATGATTGTCATCAGATGGATGGATGGATGAAGAAATGAACATTTTCGGGGAGATACTGAAATCAGCTCAGCGAAACAGAGCACCATGAAGCATTCAGATCGTTACCAAGAGATCGGATCGACGAACAGATTCCAGAAGAATTAGATGGCATACTGAGATTTGGTCCTTCTGAAGGATTCTGGAGGATGAATGTTTCGCGTTAAAAGCCGTGAGATTGTTAGACGTTAAAAATTGTACGCTGTTTTTCATTTGTGAACCAGAATTGGAAATTTCAATCAAAGTAGCTAGTAGTAGGAAAATTAGAGATGTGAATGAGCTTTCGACAAGATAAAGAAGGTGGCTTAGTTTCCATTTATTGCCACTCATAGAACATTCATTCTATTTCAGATTGATTAATGCAAGTAGCCAAGCAGCCAAGCAGTCATCATTGCCATTGGCATTATAATATAATACATATCCCACTAAAAGCATCGTTGCGTATATTTTCATCATCAAAAATTTGATTCATTTGAACTGGTATCCTGCTGAAATAGTCTGATTTTAAATTTCTAGAAAGACTAGCAAAATGTTGTTCATTTCCTTACTAACCTTTCGTCTCTTCGTTTTGATTGATTATACTCTAAAGTCAGAAATTTTTTTAATTTAGTAATTTAGAATCGACGGTATGGCTTCAGCAAATGTCACAATTGTGTAATACTAACTGGAACCTGAAGCCTGGATTTTTGTTATTCCAATGTTTAGTGATATGTAATTGTCAGTCAATTTATTTACTTGGCTGAAACATTAGATTGGCCAGTTTAGTATTAATATTTGACATAATAAAGTTTCATAAATTACATTTATACTTCAAATTTTTACGTCCGATGAAAAGAAATTCAATTAAAAGTTTCTCATACAATCTCATTCAAAAGACGACAAAAAATGCCAAAGCCTACTTCCACTTCTTTTCAAATTTATCAATTTTTTTTCTTAAATATGTTTAAGTGACAACACATAAATTCTATATAAATTCGTTTTATTTATTCGTTTGGTCAAGAAATACTTTTTTGAATTCAAATTCGTCTAAATAAATTACACTGAACCTATTAAACCTTTGTTATAGCATTGCTGTTAAATGTTTTGTACCATCTAGTACTGTCGGATAATTGCTTTCAAAGAATCAACAAATTTAACAAACATGTCAGCCACACATAGCCTTCATCATCCGTTGCAAGCAAAGCACTCAGTTTCCTTCAGCTTCTGCTTGCTTATAAAATAGCACAGCTTTCCTATTCATAAAGATACTTTCACGAGTGTAATGCAAAACATGCAGCTGAAATGTCGTAAGCAGAAGAACGACTTATTGCATGCACTCAATTTGTAATTTTTGTTTTTCTTTCATTGAGAAAATATTCTTTTGAATTTTATCCATGAGATAAGCGATCCAACAAAATTAATAAGAATGATGATTTGAACTGGGAATAGAAAAACACTGTGTCCATTAGAAAATATAGCATTTTAAGGTTATTTACTGGACAGGAAGAAGTAAAACGATGAGTATGTAAAAATTTGTTCCACATCGACCAAACACTCTTCTCTTTTTAAAGTTTTATGTGTTTGTAAAAAATAAAAATGACACACAACTAATAAAATCCGCTCAATTGGTGTCCGTTTTTTTTTTTTTTTTTTTTTTTTTTTTACATTTCTAAAATGCATTTGATGATGTTAAGATTCCTGGCAGACTCAACCTTGAACTGAATTCAATTTCCAACTACTTTTTCACAACAAGCTTTTATCAATCATGATTCTTCTACTAAGCGCACATAACCCCATGCTGATAATTATATTTCGAGATTGTTCAATTTGAACAATCACTATGTGCCTAATTCGAGATGAGAAGACTCATTCCATGATTCGATGTTTCATTCTCCTATTAAACCGCTGTTAAACCACCTATAGAATCACTGATGAGAAAAGCCGAACCTCAATTAAATAGGGAATATTTTGTAAGCCAATACCTGTCGAAATGAACAGCATTCATTTGCATACTCGTAACAGTGCCTAGCTATACGAAATCATTTCGAGTACAAATTTCCTTTTTCTTCTCGAAATTCTGAAATGCAGTTGATGTGCAGTTAAGATTAAGACCTGACAGAAAGAAACAGTTAACGCATTTTATATACTTCTGCTTGTATTATTACATACAAATACTTCCTCTCTGTTATTACGGAAAAATCCGCAATTTGTTACGAAAAACGTATGGTTTCCTGATGAATTAGCTTTCAATTGCAATCAGTCAACCACCATAATTCTCGAAAGCATCAGCTGTCTGTGTGAAATCAGTTTCCGCAATTCCAAGCACACCGTCTTCTTAGTGTTCAAATGTCGCAGTTACTTCAGTAGCTGAACAGCAAGAAGCAAAATTTTATCAATAAATGCGTCAGAATTCCAAAAAATACATTCCACTACCTTTAACTGTCACGTCTTATATTGCGCTCGGAACTATCTCAAAGCTCACAAATCATTCAACTCGGATGGTGTTCCTACCAGTTCGAATGTTTCGGGTCATTAGCATTGGAACGAGGATTAAGCAACTAATCTGTTTAATTTTACCCATTTCCCCTTATGCTGTTATTTAACAAAGCCTAGAGAGGAGAATGAATGAGCCTTTCTCAAATTATAATTCTAATTAATTATATGTGAAAAAAATCATCCAACTTCATGCGGAAGTTACTTCAACTTTCTTCTTTTTTTTAAATATGATCCGAAGCAAGGCATTATCGAGTCACGGCAATAATGCGACATTGTTTGATGTAGGAAATAATAAATAAAGTAATCCATTCCACACGAAAATTCTGGATAAATACCAAAAACAAAAAGTGGCGGAAAAATTATTAATCTGGAGAAATTTCTTGCAAAATGAATAACAGCAGCATCACTACAAGTGCAACCTAATGAATCACTAAGTAAACTAATTTCGATTCCATTTGCACCGCAATGTAAGTCTAAAAATATAAGAATATAAAACATTATACATAACGGTACACCCTGGAAGAGATTATAAAGGAAGAATATGTAGCACCAAACCGCATTACTTTTTATCCAACTTACCTTTCCTTGTGTATTCGACAGTAAACCGCAGAAGCAACGGCTTGTAAAAAAGCTAAAAAAAAAACAATTCCAAATTATAAGTTCAAATTGGCATTGAGAAAGATAAACAATAAAAAGGGAAGATCGTTAAAAAAAAAAAAAAAAAAAAAAAAAAAAAAAAAAAAAAAAAAAAAAAAAAAAAAAAAAAAAAAAAAAAAAAAAAAAAAAAAAAAAAAAAAAAAAAAAAAAAAAAAAAAAAAAAAAAAAAAAAAAAAAAAAAAAAAAAAAAAAAAAAAAAAAAAAAAAAAAAAAAAAAAAAAAAAAAAAAAAAAAAAAAAAAAAAAAAAAAAAAAAAAAAAAAAAAAAAAAAAAAAAAAAAAAAAAAAAAAAAAAAAAAAAAAAAAAAAAAAAAAAAAAAAAAAAAAAAAAAAAAAAAAAAAAAAAAAAAAAACGGCACAGGGAAAGAAAAAGGCACGAAGCAAAAAGTAGAAGTTCTTTTAAAAGATTTTTGTAAAGCTGTACATGAACTATACTCATTATAGGGTCGAACATTCGAACATAAAAATTGTCATTAATATAACCAAACAATGGATTAAACATAGTTTTATAGTTAGCGTAACAAGCTTTACAATAGAACTGCTTCGCAGAAGTCAAACTGTGGCATGATGCATGTAATACAGAGTGCAATTTTGATACCTTTTTGCAATTTCGAACAAGTGCAGGAAAATCAGCAGACATAATTTTTTTTTCGAATTTTCTACAAGTAAAGAAATTAATCCACTCATCTGTCACAAAGAAGTCCAGTGGAAAAGTAACAATCTATAAATATACATACAAATGCTAATCAACATGAAAAGAACAAATAGATGAATAGATGCTAGTTATCCCTTCTTTAAGAAAACACCATAAGAAGTAGCAACAAGAAGGAAACGAATTTTCTGACTTTCTAATCTTAAATAACTGAAGAAAAAGTTGAATACTCCTTCACAGATGCTATCCATTTGTTAATAGAAAACTATACAGGTATCATTAATTATTACTGCCATAAAGAATATTAGTACCAATAAGATCGAGATGAGAATAATGACTCTCCAAAATCATCCAATTCAAAAAGTGGAAAAGAAGATTGTTCGAATAAACATTTCTCTATCCAACTCAGGAATTTCTGGAAACATACTGGTATCATATTCAGTTCCTTCACCAATTTCAAAAGATTTTTCGCCCCAAAAATATTTTCGTTGGATTAATTAATATATCTTAAAAATAATTTAGTATCCGACTTTATACAAATTTCCCAAAACCAGTCTAAAAATTAAAGCATTTTAAGCTTCAATCAGCTTCCATGAAGCAAGTCAAGCTTTCCTTGCTTTCTTTCATAGAGGAAATCTTCTGACGGTCAAAACAAAAACAAGCTCACCATAGGCAGAGGAATATAAGACAGCCATACCTCAGGAACACTCGTATTATGTAGCATCATGCATTAATGTTTTCTTCAGCGCAGGAGACTAAAATTTAGACTAGTTTTACTCTTATTATTTATTTACCAATATATGAACAAATATTTCTGTTAGGCAATATGGAACATCAAATTTAATTCTAACAACACAGAGGTCAAAAAGTAATGCAACAATTGTTTAATTAAAACTACGATAACCTACCCATGCAAAAAATGCACCGTTAATTCGTAAGTACCCATAGTGATCGCTGTGTTCGGGACTGTTCGTAAGAGCTAAAAATAAATGCATTGAAAGATTTCAGTGTTAAGTTTTGAAATTAACATCCAATAAATTTGTTCCCAACCTTTTTTAAGTAAAAACCTTCAGTTCCAAGTCTTAAAGAAAACTGCAAGATAAAATTCAAAGGAGCATAAAAACTCATCGTCCTAACCTGCACAGTTAGTCCTCGATAAAGTGCCCAAAACCCTTCTTCTCTCCAGACAAACTTCAGAGTCGTCAAAAATCCTTTGGTTGCAGCATTTTCTTCGCGCATGCGAGTGCGTACCACTTCTGTAATTACAGAAAAGTAACACATAAATTAAATTGAAAGAACAAAATGTGAAGGAGATTCAATCCAAAATTTCATTAATGGTTAAAAAGCTCATAGCATAAATAGCATTAATTCAAGCCTGTCCCTAATATTCAATCCAGTGATGAACAAACTCAATAATCTCATGCAATAGTATTGCTTAAATAGCTAAACGATTCTGAAAGAAAGCCATTTCCTAAAAATGGAATACTGAACTATCGCGACTCATCCAAATCATTAATCTTTGATGGAAATTTATAGATTACACTAACTTTGAACCGAATTACAACTATAGCAGAGAAAGAAACTCAGTAAATATAAAAACGAACCATGTGGATAAGCTAATGAACAAGCGAAAAACTTCGCCGTCCCACCAGCGAGCATAAAATGTAAGAAATCAATCATTTCACGATTGTCGTTTTCAACTAAGGACATTTGTACTGTTGATGATTCCTTCACCTCTTGTTTTGAATCGGAATTCTCGGCCCACTTTTTGATATTTGTTTCTGAACTCGTTAAATTTGTCAATCCATTTACGTCTCCCTTCCGAGAAGTTGATTTCCATTTCAATAACAAGGCTCGCATTTCCTCATATAAAACAAATTGAATAACCGTTTCAGAAATCCCAACGTATGATGCTGTTACTCCCTGCAAAACTAAAAATCAGTTTATTGCCTTATCAAAAATCTCAAAAAAGTCACATGAAACACTCATGCTAGAAAACAGTCCATACAATTCAATTTGGCAACAAATATGATTCTCATGCTTTTGAGACCTATTTAGCAAAAAGTGGAAAACAGCGGGGAGCAGGAAGAAAAAATGCCATGAGTTCTAATTTCATAAAGTGATACTAATACATGTGATCCACCATCCCTACTGAACGGTTACGTTTGTTCAAAGTTTCCATATCTCGAAACAAAATTTTCTAAGTGAAGACGGAATTATATGATAAAAGTCGTTTGGCTATAAAACAATAAATACTGTTTTTCACCTCATTTTGAAATATCTTCTGAAATCCTTCAAAATATTTACCCGGTAAAAACCTTTAAATCCATCTGTTCGCCACACCCTTCTAATGCATTCCGTCACTGAGAGCGGCCCTTTATGTAATTGCAAACGCGTTTTAACCAACCAAACCGGATTAATGACCGTTGCAGCGACGAAGCCTTAAGAAAAACTTATTTTTTTATATGACTGATGAAACTACTTGTATTTGATAAACTACAAAAGCTCACCACTAGTAGCGGCAGATGACATATGTATCATAGCGCTATTCGAAACAAAAATATCCAAACTGTTTAGCAATCGCTTACAACTTGAATACGTACAGAAATAAACCGCTCTGAAAAGATTATTTTTTTCCTTTTTAAACAATGAAGAATTTGACTGGTAAAAAAAAAAAGAGAAAAACAGGAACAATATTCTAAAAAGAAAGTTTTCGTTGAAAAAGACTAACTGGCACGGACCTTCCAGGATCTCAATGATGAAGGTAAGCGATGAAAGGCAAGAAGGGTAAATGAAAAGCCTTTAAAAACAAAACAAGTTACTCACTGATTGATTCCAAAGAACTGTTATCGAATTTTAAAGAAAAACACAGCAAGTGATATCCTGCAGTAAAGAGAGAAGATCTCCAAAACATGATGTATTCGTATTTCATAGTTCGAGAAAAATTTAAAGCACTCACTTCGAAGGTGCAACACCAATAAGATTAGGACCAATCCCTTTGAAAAGCGCTGAGAATCCTTCATTTACCACAATCTGTCTGGAATACAATAGAATTAATAATGCTTTAAAAAAATTAATAGCAATTTTTCTCTCTTGTCACTAATTGTTCCCGAAGATATTACCCTGGTATAACATTGAGAACATACGAAAGCATTTTTCTATGGAAGTCAAGGGAACAAAATCCGCAATAGATAAAAGTCAATTCTTTCCAAATATCATGGAGTTTTAAGCATTTATCTGAAACACACATACTTTAAAAAAGTGTAAATGCTTCTGCTCTGCTGCACAGCTAAACCAGGCTTCGCAAAAAGTTGCACATTTCGTTGCACTGCACATGTGGGTGGCACATAACACAGTCGCAATTTTGGAGTGATGTTAACAGCTATAAAAATTCACAATGTGAAAGGAAAAGCTATTTAGGAGATAATGAAATTTAAGCAAAGATTAAGTTTAATGGACCGTGTCATTGGAACAATAAAAACAATCTATTTAGGACAACAATTAATTGCTGCTGATTATACTATACTGTATCGTACTGCCATAATTTTAGATGATAAACATTTACATATCGTTAGATGTTGTTGTTTATTACATTATGAATAATGTGTCAATATATTGCATTGTATTACGCATCGTTTACGGGCATATTACACTTATTTTTATAAATTAATGGACATACATGTTCTCAGCCGACTTTGACATAGTAAAATGTGTGAGCGAGGCAGTCTTATGTTGCGAGCTCTAGAAATCCCTTCCAGATGTTGGTAAGATCCTGTTGCATGCGCATATTCTGTACTCTGCAATCGTGTTTTAACCACCTGAAATTAAATTAGCTACTTAATCCACTTGAAAAACTTCCTATCTCATCCCTTCATTCCCGACATCAAAATACAACTTCTAGGCCATCTTTTCTTTCGGAATGTGATTTTTTAATTCACGCCATATGCTGACTTAATCAGTTTTTTTAGTCCCTCAAACAGAAGTGAACAACAATTTTTTAAACTCAAAGAAGAATGCCGTTACAGCTGAATTTTTCTTATTGGCCCAATAAGGTTCCGATTCAGAAGTTCAGATGACAACTCATAAAAAAAAACCACCTCAAGCGGACAGGTAATAGCGGTTCCAGCTGTACCGCCCAAAGCTCCTCCAAGAAAATGAACTACAGCTTCTCTATCCATATTATCCACCAGTAATCATATCATAAAATAAATAAGGTCTCCTCTGCTCTAAAAAAGAAAATACATAAATGAAAGAAAAGAAATATTGTAAAACAGAACAAGCAAAAACTTCGCTTAAATTACGAAGTAACACACAATTTTACAGCACATAAAAATTTCGGCAGCAGTTTACGATGCACTCGAAAATTTTAACCAGTTTCAAATAAAAATTTAAACATTAACAAATACACGAAAAAAATATGTTAGAAAAATAAGTGACAACAAGGCAGATGCAAATAAAAAGTTATGGCAAAAAGGAATGCAGATAATGAAAACCATTACTTGCAATGAATAAAAACTATGAGGTGTTGGTGTGGAAGAGCCTGAAAGATTAACTTCGTTTAGTAGCTTAATGAATACTTATTTAGCTAAAAATTTGCAAAGAAAGCGAAGTATTGGAAAATTAGTAGCAAAAAAAAAGAAATGTATTGGATTGAGGGTAAGGAAAAAGAAATTTAATAGAAGGCTATAGAGAGGCACATGAGAGTGCTTTTATTTTCCGGCAAAGGAATCAGAACCGATATAGATAGGAAGAATGGAGAGAATCAGAAAGGAATTGATGAAGTATTTCTTAGGGTGTTTATGATTTCCAGATATTTGACGTATTGCTGCCTATAAACTACTAACTAGCAACGACATATTACTGCTTTCCTAGTGCAGGCAGACCATGTATAAATGAAAGTCAGCTAAACAAACAATGCTCGAGTAGATAGCAACATTAAAGATCGATTGATTTTTGCGGAAATTATTCCCAATTTCTTTTTTTTTTTACTTACAATCTAAATCTTCCTTTTAGTTTCAAACTTTCCCTTCATTTTTCTCAATCCATTCACTTTATAAAAATTTAAAAAAGAAAAAAGTGAACTATGTGAAGTTCTCAAGACGAATTTAGTTTTGAATTTGTCGTAACAATTGTCGTCTTCAACAACACAGTGTTATACTTTTCTCAGTGATACCTTCTCTCTGTTACTCACGTTACACGCGTACTTTAGCATCATATTTTGCAGTGCAAAGTACAATGTATTACAGTATCATAAATTGTGTGTCTAGCATTATCAAACGATGAATTTTAGAATTTAATTTCATTGAATATAATGTGACAGACAATTTTACAGTTCCTAACTGTTCATCCCACAAATGTGATAACAAAACAACACTTTTAAACAAGTTCATCAAGGCTTCCAATATTTTGCCATTTCCACTCCATAATTTTAATTTTCAACAGTTTACACCTTAGCTAGAACATTTTCTCAGTGGACACCTGTCGAATTAGAAATCTATCCCACATTAATGAATTCCTTGGAAAGAACGATATAGGGACATTCGCCGTCTCCTCGACCCTCTCCCTGCTACCACCTGAACTACCAAGATACTACCAAGCATTGAGAAGATCCCTTCCAACTTGAGAAGTAACAGCTGACAAATTAATTAACACACCATAGGCACGTATTCGTCTTAAGAACCCGGAGGAAAAGAACAGCAGTGACAATGTTCCTCCTTAATCAGTTAGTACCTAAATAATGTAATAATATGTTCCTTAAAGCTTGAGTTGGAAATATTGGGGTGGAATTCGGGAAGAGGAAAATGGACGAGAGGAAGTGGTATTTTCAGCCTTTTTATCAGTAATAGAGCTGAAGCTTTACACGGCAGAACTGAATATTACGATCGCCTCGACTGTGAGCAAGCAAACTTTGGTGATAAATTTTTATTCCTCGATCAGTTTGCACGAAAAGTTGAAGTTGAGTGTTTCAACGAGTTCTGAATTGTTCTCGAAGCCTTGTAAAGATAAGAATAGCGACAATAATAAGCCAGATGAGTATCTCCTCGAGAATTTTCCGAATAATTATGTAAAAAATCGGTTGCTCCCATCCGCCAGCATCACTATGCTTTGACTTTTTATTAGTCGTTTCTTTTGCCGGTTCCTGGTTGTTTCCTTTCTTAGATTTTATGCTCAAGCGCATCTGACCGGAATCAGTGTCGGATCCTCTTGATTCCTCGATTTTTTCCTTTGGATCAAGACCTTCTTTCCATTTTAGCTTGCTACGAATTTTCGGTTTCGTTTTTGCTGGACGAGCTTCTACCCCAATTGGTTCAAAAATCGTCTTTGCATGTAATTCATCGTCCACTCTTGGTAATCTACAATATAGTAGTTATATGTTCCGTATTATTGCTGTTTTTCAAAGCTGTCCGGACGAATACTGATAATTGCCTCACTTTTCAATTCCATTGATTTTAAAGCTCTTTTCCACTAATCGTTTAAAAAAGTGCTTGGATACAAATGCACAGTAAGCGTCATCCATTAATTAGCATTAGCAGCAGAGGACTCGGAGTAGCCCCTTATCACTGTCATCGCATTTATCGCACGGAAACTTTTTTAATTCTTTTCTGGTTTTTCTTTCAGCTATAACACTTTGCGTATCAGCCTCTACATTAGCTGCAATAACGCTCGAACGTTACTACACACTGTGCCTCCTCTTTAATCGACGATTTGGCTGAACTCCGATTTTTTTCTTTCATCTATATTTTGGAAGGTTCTTAGATGTGGTAGGATAAAAATTAAAAAATCACTTTTTCGATTCCTTTTTCTCTGATTTCGAACCTGCAAGAAAGTGACATGAAAAATTTGAACACCATATTTTAAAAAAGAGCTTTTTTCTTTCGATTTTCTACCAGACCAAGCAGGATAACCTTTACCTGGAGTGCGTGGTTTCCCATTTAAGAAGACTTTGTCGCTGAAAATTCAAGAGATACAACAAAAATTATGCAGATCGATATAAAGAAATGTGTATAGAAAAAGTAAATAGCTCAGTTCATTCGAAAACTCTAAGATGGAAATAATAGTTTCATGAGTAAGGTCATTCATCGCCTCATGAAATTCCTAACTCAGAAATCCGTATGAGAATCGAACTGTTGTGTCATACAGGAGTGAGATTCAGGATTTGATTGAACGGATTTTGAGAGAAGCATGCACATGCATCCTTTTACCAGTATTATATATGATTATTATATTTTCTGAGGCACAAAAAACACTTCCTACTGATTACATCTACTGGTTCATTCTTTTCTTCCGTATTGATTAAATCGATGAAGTGTGATTAATAGAACCACTAAATGAAATTACTCTAAAACGCAAGTCATGATGCTTTGATCGCTTTTACAGATCTTGATATTCGTTGATCTGTACTCAGTTATCAAACTCGAAACACGAAACACACCTCATTCAATCCGTCCTCACCTAGAAAAACCGACCCGGCTCTTTACGTACTAAAACAATAAACGTTGATTATCAGATACCAATTTTATATCTATGACATCCGACTGAAATGAAAAAAGAAAAAAAAACAACATGAGGAATTTGGGCGATGTGAAATAAATGTACCCACCAGGACCTAAATTCTAGGTTTCTCTAAGCAAGATAGAACTTTACCGTATCCACTAGCTCGAAAAGTCTTGTATAACTTGCTTTAAAACCGTTTTCTCTTTTCCGTTTCCGTTCAATTTTCAAAGAACTGAAATCCTAAGGGATAAAAATAACTGCATCGAAGGCGCGTCCCATATGGTGACCATGTAGTCAACAACTTTTTTCTGGAATTTTTTCCCACAAAATAATTCTAAAAAAAAAGTTGTTAGAAAAAAGGTCAAAGAGAGTGAGAAAAATGGAATGAAAAGAGAGTAAAAGAAAAAAAGCTAAATAATGGAAGCAATCTGATGAATTCTTGCATCAAAATGGGAATATTTGTTGTTGGGCTTCTCAAGCTAATTACGAATAAATTGGAGAGATTTTACAAAATTACCAAATTCGAGTAAAAACAAATAGCAAAAATCACTACACTTACAACAAAAAAGAATCAATTGCAAATTAGATATGAGTAAAGGGTTAAAAGATTAGTAAGCTGAGTACTATAGCTATCAAAAGTATCTTCTGAATATCATGATATTGTGACGTTTCAGTCTAAGTATTGTCGTTTCTAGTGTCGGAAATCATTCTCAAGAAACAGTCAGATAAACACAAATTGAAACTGCATAACGTCACGATATCCTTTCTTCGGATCATGACACAGATCCCTTCGTAACAAAAAAAGAAAAAAAAAGGAAAATAAATCAACGAAAAACATGGCAAAGGAGCAACAAAATCATGTTTCAATTCCTCCTAAATTTTTCGGCACTACAAAAATACTGATATATTGGTATCACTAGGATGATATTTAACACGAGAAAATGCAATCACATTTTGAAGAGGATTTCGGAAAAAAAAATTCAATGTGCAAAAGCAGATGTTTTACGTCCTCCCACAGATAAAGCAATTTTGGGTACTTACCCCCTATAATCTGTACCAAAATCTTCCCATAACGACATTATGAAATGAACATTACAGTACTCGTATCTTGGAAGGGAGATACATATTAACATATTTATTAGTTGATTCAACAAATATTCGAGTTTTCAAGTCATCATCTATTTTATAATCACTACCGAATATTGTTATTTTCCTGAAAGGTTTTGGTAACAAATTGAACTTCAAAATGGCCGACTTAAGAAAGAGATCGTTTTGATAAAAAGCAGCGTCAGGTGATGTAGACAACTGCTTCGTTTGACATCTTGTCCAGCCATCCAGCAGTAAACTAATCCTACTGCGTCCGGCACCTCCGGTACGAACACGAATACCACATGCACTCTGAAAAAAAAAAAACTCCCAACTTTTTTCTAATTCATGAACCGGGCATTGTACCATTAAATCCACGTATTCTTCACACGCTGGATTACTGGATTGTTACTGAGATGGTAAAAGACTTCCTCAATTCCGTCATGAACATAGCAGCAAAAATAAAGGTTAGCATACAAATTTTTATGAGTAGTCAGTAGTCGATAAAACTGAACGCTTATTTTTAAAGCCGTTTAGTTTTTGATTTCTAACAGCAATGGAATACAAAGAAACTTGATTTCTAACAGCAATGAAATACAAAGAAACCTGGTCCTGGATATTTTCAAGTGCTACATCGACTGATTTTATTTTCACTTCTCTCGTTTTTCCACACTTCTCGTTTTTTATTGATGAGTAGTCCATCTCTGGTTTTAAACCGTCCTACAAACACTGTTTTCATTGAATTATGAATGTTAAAGTTTTACAACACTTCGAGTTTTAGTAAGCATTCTACCTGATCAATTTATTAATTTCCAATATGTTTCTAATGGTTGCTTAATTACCAGTATGGAATAACCTTTCAGCACTTTACAGGCAAATTTTTTTAGTGTGAACAAGGCTCACTGCATTGCACTTCTATCAAATGTTAATAATGCCATCAATATTGCAAATATACCAAGAAACATAGTAATGTTTATATTGCTCAAGACACATTAATTTTTGTTCAATTTTCGAAAACCTACCACAGCAGTATGATTAGCTGAACCAACAATGTAATGCCACCACCGTTTGTTCCTCTGCTCTTTTATCTTTCCAAATGATGATTGTGATCGACACTTAGAACAACCAGCGCAATACTCCTCAGAAACTATGTTAAGATCCACTTCTGGATATTGCTGAAAAAAAAACTTGGTAAACAGACCCTTCTAATGAATCAGCGTGACTGTAATTTGAACAAGAATCTCATTATTTTTTTTCCGTTAAACAGAAGTAACATACTAATAATTGGTAGCCTCCAGGATATGAAAAACTGGCTTATCAAATTTCTTTTTTATTGATTATGGAAACCCGTACTTACCTAAAGCTTAAAACAGAGCTATATTGATGAACTGAAATTAATTTCAATGTTACCTTAAAAGACCGCAAAGTAGCCGTGATATAAGCAATCCACCGTTTCAGTTGGCCCAAGTACCACAACTTATTTTTATTTGTCTCAGCTCTATCGTACCAGCCAACATGCAAACCAGAGATACCATAAAGTTGTTGCTTCTCATTATTCATGCTACTTTCTGAGTTTTCCTACAATTTATAGATTTCATAATAAAAAAAAGGCAATGAAAGTAATATACAGCTAAATTTCTACTCCCTGCTTCACATTTTAAATTCTTCAATTTTATAAACATTGCTAAAACGCTTCTCAAAATATATCTTATAATCATTTTATTAGTCCTATTTAGTCTCTTAAACCATAGCAGCTTATGCTCAAAATTTATGAAAAAGCAAATTATGAAATGAAATAAAAAACAACTGAGAGATATTTACCAACAAACACTTACAAGCCTGACACTTGTGAGATAAACCGGTTGAATTTTTTCTTCGATAAGAGCCATAGCACTTTCGCAATGGGGACGAATGTCGTTTTGAAGTGCTGAAATGGGAAATGAAAGAAAGTGCTTTTTCTGTTTATGGCCTTCATTTCGTAATCAACAGAGTCTCCACTGCTTTACTTATTACTTCACTTATTTCTTTATAACCATTCATTGTTTTTCTTACTCTTCTTTCTTGAATGTCCCAATCATAACTATGAATAGAAATAGCCTTGGCATTTCAATTTCATTTCCTTAGCGCCCTCTCTATATTCAACAAACAACTTAATATTATATAACTTGAATTCTTCCATTGCAAATACTTTTATTAATTAAGCCCATTTGTAACGTTGAGAAATTTACAAAATGCAAGGAATTCTTAGGCCCAAAGCATTTCTTACACAAAATATCACTATAATATTCACAAATAAATTTATACAAGCAGGCCATTTACAAATCCTCAATACACAATGAGTACTCTAGTTATGGAAAAAAAAAAGAAAAAAGAACTCACTGAAAACACCAGGTACTAAACCCACAAGCGACCGGTTTTCAGAACCACCTGGAAAAACTCCAATAGGTACCGGTGAATTATTTCTCTGGTGATACACTGCACTTAGAACAGTGCTTAAGGTACTGTCACCACCGATAATATATAAGGCATCACATTCGGTCGTGTCAATGTGTTCCGCAATGGTTTTGAATTCCGAAACATCAGTAGGCTGAAATTATTACAGTCAATTTTGAATTTTGAGTCCCAGTGGCTCTAGATGACCGGACACTAATACCTTTGCTTGTTCTCTCGGAATGTATTATAAATCAAGAAGAAAAAGGAAGAGTGATTTAAGGAAACTGACCTTAATTATTTCTACTTGCAAACCAGCTAAATTAAATAATGGTAAAGCATTTTTTTTAAAATTATCAAAAGCACCAGGACATGTCGTATCTACCAAAACAGTAACACGTCGTAAACGTCCAGTTAAAGCTAACGGTACATCGCCAAACCGCTTTGCTTCACGAGCATAGATAGCCCGTATGTCGCAATCCCTAAAAGAAATTTCTATGCAAATCCATATATATATGTTGTAACTAACATATATATATATATATTAGTTACAAACATTGATAAACTCTAAGAAGCTTGTATTATAATTTTGACGAGGTTTAATTGAATAAATGACCCAAGGCGCCCTAGAGATTAAAGCATCATCGAAATGTAATCGAAGCCTTTTAAAGTTAAATCCGGAAGAGATTCAGGTATTTTGAATAATTCCAATTTTTCGACCGTAGTAATCTCCTTGATATCTTGTAGATTAAAAGAAATTCACTACTCATACTAGAGTGTGACAAATCTAAATCTGTGTATAAAAAAAATCATATTCAATGGGAGCCTTAATTGAAGAGCAAACTAAGTAAACCTTTTCCACTGCCAGGCCTTAAAACCAGTACCATAAGCAATAGCAACTGCAAGTGCGGACTTTTTCTTGTGCTCCCAAAGTTTCCTCGGTATATTTGTCAGTTTCATCCTTATTCCATCGGTTCATATGTTGTAGCAGGAAAACTTAAAAATTTGCAATGTTATGAAAACGCCCACCTCGTCAAAGTCACTGCAATTATAACCAACCTTACACAACAAATATATATATTTGTTATTACGGCGTTAGGAATTTTTTGATCAAGTTTAGAAACAATGATATCTTTTGTACTTAACACTTAAAAGGTTTCCTTCCCTTATAGACATAAACGCATTGTCAACTCTTAATTGTTTGAGGACATAATCTTATTAATGAGTGAAATACTGACGAATCTTTTACTTTTTCTGATAAAACTTGCTTAAATATATATGACAACACGTCAGAGAATACCAATGCAACAAATACGTCAAAACAAACAACAGATTTATTCACAATGAACAACATAACGATAAAACTGAGTTTTTGATTAAGACTATTGGGCTCAGAAATTAATACATTTTGCTGCGAGACGAATTTACTGTGACAAATATTTATTTATTCTGATACAGGTAAACTCCACAATGGAGTATGATGACTTGCGCATAACATGTGAATGTCTTTTTTTTCTGGATTCCCGCCTCTATTACCATCAATTTTACCTAAGTAATTCAGCAAGTAAATGCATTCAAACAATAATGAGCTCATATGAAAAACTAGACAGTGGGAAAAAGAAAGTCAGACAAGTAAACATTAATTATATTAAAGCAATGTTGAAATGCATAACTTATTTAAATGAATAGTAAGCCTCTCGGAAAAAAATGTTCACAATATAGGTTTGAAAAAAAAAAAAAAAAAAAAAACTGTACAACCGCAGTCAAGCAATTTCACCCGTTTAAAAAAAAGGTTTATGCTCGAACGAAAATACTGTACAGTAAATACCACTAATTATGCACAACCTTATGTAGCATTAGCCGCATACAGGTACTTGCATCCTCTTTCGAGTCATGCCCATCAACTGAAACAACAATGAATTGCCTGTAGAAAAGTTTTACTGATTCATAAATTAATAAATATGGAAAGGGAGGAGTAGGGAGAAGTCAGAACTCACAATATATTTTTTCGAAATTTTAAACAATTAGAGACGTAATTCTAAGAGAACAAAATAGCAAAACAACGAAAGATCATAGGTGGCACAACTATTCTGAGTGGTTATGCTCATTAGATGAACAGGCAAATGTAGTAGTCCTGTTTATTAAACGACGGTTGGAATAGAAGTCACGAATTTCGCAACACATCAAAATCAGATTATGATTTTTTGTAAGATTTTTTAAGATCTCACTTTCTTAACACCATAAAACTGGAAACAAGGTTACGTCGACAATGGCAAAATCTTCCTGAAAAACGAATTTACAAAGAAACGACTTACTATCTTCCTGAATGATCAGTTGCAATATTTCGGAAGCAATTGTTTTCAAAGCACGTTTGTAGGGAGGTCCTAGCCTGTGTGGAAAAACAACCGAGGTATCAACCACTCGATGATGTACTAGACGCATCGCTTTCAAGTCACTTTCAAGACTGTGTCCAATCAGAATTGTCTCAGAATTTACCAATTCGAAAAATCGCTTTTGGGTCTACAAGAGATCATTTTTCATTAAAAACTAAGTTTTTCTACAGATGGATACTATAAAGCATGTCTTTTTTTATGGCTCAAGAAGACAAATTAATCCTACTTCAGTGAAATCTTCACTGTAGATGTTTGATAAGGATGACTAACTAATATGAAAGTGTTAGAGATATACAGTCAGTAGTAATTTCTGAACTTTCTTCCATCCTACTTTCTACTCAGTTAAGCAACAAACGCAGTGAGTATGAAATCTTGAAGTTATTCATAAAGCCATTAACATGACTTCTGCTTATTACTATTCAAAGATTACGCCAACTACATCTGTAATAAACCTACTTGTTCTAGGTCAAACTCTGCTCCCTCAATTTGATCAATTTTCAATCCACTGAATCGTGTGTTACAGTCGCGTACTTTACAATCTGGACGTACAGTAACATCCATTACTAACTTATCGTTTACATCAACTACTGATATTCGTGCCAAACTTGTACCCCAAGCCGTATACACCATTTCACAGTCAAATGCATATACTTTCTTGCTTCTTTCATCTTTCGGTCCTGATGGTGGTGGTGTCTACAAAAATTAAGCAAATTATAATAGAATCTGAGTTTGAAAATAATATAAATGACAAAATATGAACCCTTCAGTAAGCAATGGGAAGCAAACCAAGAACTGGAAATTTTTCTTAAATGTGTAACTGATACACAAAGAATAAGAAAATTAACAAAGATACGGACAGGGAAATTTGCAATAAATTCACAAAAATTAGAATATTAGTTCCAGAAAGTTATTATGATATACCTCTTGATAGGTTTCCAAAATTGATTTTGGAGCAGTATCAGTGACATGACAATCAGCTACACAACACCCTGCGACATTAAGATCTGACTGACAACAATTATACCGAGATTCCCATAATCCACGAGCTAATAATAAGAGGAAATGACGAAAGTAGATGAAAATGGCAACTAGAAGTCAATAATTTTCTTTTAATAAAATTTAATTGAAAGTTACCAGTACAAAAAAAAAAGCAATGGACGAACTTTTTGTTTTGTAAGCTTTTCCCCAGTGATACACGCACTGCTTCAGTGTAGCATATTCACCTTTGGGTGTAAGAGCAAATTCAGTGCCACAACGACAACAAATTCTTTTCAGATCTAAATAGAATAATTAATTTTAATAAAAGAATAACATTACAGGAATGTAGAACAAATACTCCAAAAGTTAAAGGATGAAAGGATCAAAATGCAAGTTTAAAAACTACTAAGGCTGAAAGAAAGAATTAAATAGCTGCAAATAAAATCCAAAATCTTACCACTCTCCTCTACAAACAATTTCTTTCTATTATCTAATTCGGACGTTTTAATCTTCACCCTTTTTTTATCCGGACCTTCCCATAAAGGAAAACCATTTTGTTCCAACTTCTGCTCGTCCAATACATACTTTGAAAGCAGCAATTCGTAAAAATCACTGCAAAGTTATGACTACCAGATAGGAAATACAAATGTTAAACTCTTTTAATTTCAGCATTAGTAATATACAGTATTTTGTTGCATTTTATAACATTTCATAACATTTTATATTTGCTGATTTCAATGAGAAGTTTCAGAAGATGGAATTGAAAATACTCCGGAATCAGAAAATAATGAAAAATTTTGAGTGCGTAAGAATAACCTTTCACTAATTGATTGTTTTCCAGGAGCTAAGTACTTCCTTTGACCCACTGTAATCGATCCATGATGACGACCAGCTAGGATGAGAGAATGTGACACAGATTTTAATGCTGCAAAACCGAACACAATTAATAAGGTTAAAAAGAACGTATGTAAGAGTATGAAGTGAGACTGTATTATCATTACTTAACGCGATATTTTCAAAACATTAAACTGTAGCAAAAAAAAAATTTAAATTAGTCAACTCAAAGCATAAAAACTGCTATGTTAGTGGCTGAAGGGAAGTACTGATGGAATATTTTCAAATGTAAGAAAAAAAAATGTTAATGACCGGTTGTCTGCGGTGAATTGACATCCCTCAAACGTCGCAGAACATTTACTGCAGCGCTTGTATAACCGCCTTTCGTTACGGCTCGATCTTTTATTGCTTTTTCTTCCTGTTGAGCCTGAACTTTGACCAACATTAATAAACTGTATCAGTTGCAGCATGTCGTTCCATTCTCAAGAAAGAAACCAAAAAAAAAAAATAAATACACTTACTTGCTACGTCTGAAATTTCTTATAAACTTTCAAGATCCCTGTAATTTGAAATTTAAAAGCAAAAGAAATAAATGTGTACAACAAAGTCACCACTAACCTGAGCTATTGCATCACCCGATGAACTACAAAATTTCTGACACTCAATATAAAATAAGTTCAAATAACGAGAACGAAGTGCATATGGCACTTTCCCACATGAATATGGATCTAACGGCATTAAGGTTACTTTGGAAGCTTTTGATACCTGTAAAAATTATAAAAAATAAATTCTTACTAGATTAAATAACAAAATTTCAGTCTAAATAATCCATTATGAAAGAAGAAAAATAATGGGAGAAAGAAAATGACGCCACTCATGAGTGCACTCACAGCCTGGTCAAAATAGAGATGGCATCACAATTTCTGTACTGCTCCGTCCGGTACACATTTGCCGAGCTCAGGAAATGAGTAGTAAGTCTAGATAGTAGTCAGAAGCATACTTTTGGTGTATGTGCCATGCGTTTTTCGCCTTTGGTGATGGTTGCCGCTACAGCTCCAGATTTATAATCGTACTTTTCCTCAGCTGTTGTCATTTTCTTTGTTTTCATCTGTTCTTTGAGTTTTAAACTGAAAAGACTAGGCAATCCCAAATCAGCTGATAACATTTTATATTTAACGGATAATTCCAAAAATTTACTTTTTCAGCAGTTCTTCTTTTTCTTTTTGCAGCTTTTGGTAGCGATTCATTAATTGCTGAGCAACCGTAGGTGTACGAATTTTAGTCGCTGTTACAGACATTTGTATGGTTGGCTGAAATAATTATGTTTATTTCTATTATTTTTAATGAATTTGTCATATTGTTCTCACTATAATATGTATAGCATCGTCAATTTATCCGAGACTTATTCGGTGCTTATTGTCGATAAAACTCGTGAAAATTTAATTACGTTAATTCGTGAATTTTCGCTTTAACACTTCCACTGATTTACATGAATTTCAAACATAATTAGATATCGCGATATAAAAGTAACTTCTAAGTTAAATAAAACACCGATCCTGGTACATACCTTCACATTATTAGCACTATGTGCTACTCGTTTTTTCATTTCCACTTTCATTTCACTTCCTTTCTGTTTTTTTTCCTTCTCTGATATATTGCTTGCCTTTTCTTTCACATCATTATCAGTTCTTTGCTTCTTAGCTGCTGGTACCTAAAGCCAAAATTAATATTGGTTAGCAAAGTAAATCTTCAGAGGAAATGACAAAAACCACCGAAAATTTACCAATCGTAACAACCAGTAACCACAGATTTTGGAGTCGCCTCATCAGTGGCGACATAGCTCTTGGGACTTTTTGAAAAAAGGACTTCGAATTTGTAAAATATTCACTTCAACTTAAAACAAGTAAAAAATAAACGTACATCAGCTTCGAAAAGATCTTCAATAGAAAGCTGTTCGTCAAGTTTCTTTTTCGTTGCTGATTGTGACTTCCCCTCATCTGACTGTTGTTTTAAACCTATCTGCACATCTGCCTCTACATTCGAAATTTTTCTCATTTTTACACCTTTTGTTTTGTCTCTATCTTTCAGTTTCCCTCGTTTTTTGTTTTTCAAGTTCATCGCATCCTCTTTAGCGTCATCATTTTCGTCAGTCTTCGATTTTTTCTTTTGTCGCGCTTCATTTTTGGCTTTTTCTACTGACTTCAGTAAAGCAATTGGTGTCGGTGTATAACCACCCGTATACGTCAATTTCGATTTTGAGTTCGAAGCCTAAATAAAATGTTCCATTTACAGAAGTTAAATGATACACTTTGAACAAACAAATGACAAAAACAACAGAACAGAAAAAACTAAAAGAAACTGACACCGCTCTGACAATAAAACACGTGTTGAAGGTACCACATTCATTACTCTTCATCATCCGTCTTTCAATGTGTCCTCTTCCCTTTAACTGTCCCTGTTTAACCTGCTTCCATTCCTCAAACAATATCTTTCCTGAGGGAATATGGCACATTTCTCAAGAGCAGATGAAGTACGAGCAAGGACTTATATTATCTGGAAAATTTTCTGGAAATTATTTTATTTTAGCTGTGTAACAAATCAGATTTCATGTTAACCAAATAATCCAAGTGGAGATTATACAGCAACTAACTGTCTGCTTTTTCGCTGCTGCAGAGTCTGAATTAAGGGCAGCTGGTGGCTTAACTAGTGCTCTAATATCGTGCACGATTTTTTCCTTTTGCTGGCGTTCGATTTCGATCTTCCTTTGTAATTCTTCGATTCTTGTATCGATATCAGC